>JALPQI010005446.1:0-66836 GCA_025490895.1 Thaumatotibia leucotreta
ACAGACCGCCAGTAATGGGCATGTATGCATTACCAGTAATAGTGTACTTACATTGAACTAATTGGAAACCTAGGCCACACTATAACCTTGTCATAATAACAAGTAGCATTTCTTAGATTTTGATTTATGGCATCACTTTGACATAGGTACTCGTAATTCCCGAGTAGGGTTTCAATTGACTGGTTGTACATTGGATTAAGTAAAGAAACAAAGTATCTCAATATTTTAAAGCAAAATTGGCTTTGAAACGAGAACGATTCTTCCAGATTTTTATTTAAATCAGAGATAACACAGGACAGAGATTCAGTCTGACCTAGTTCTTTGTCAAACTATGTTACGGACCTGACCATGTAGTTATCATTGCTTGCGAGACCGCGGGTGCATCTACTACACACTAACCAAAAAAACCGACATCAAACGATTTCTGCAAAATCTCATCATCAGATTCCGAGTTTATGCCAAGGGGAACAGCACGGGTTTATATTCATAAAAAAGATCGGTTTAGATTCTCGGACATATCGAGTAACATAATAAATAAAAAAACAGTCTTATTGATTATCTCCTCCTTTTTTGAAGTGAGTTAAAAATAATATGACCAGTGATCGGGGAATTATACAGGGTGGAAAAAAACGAACATGGATGGGAACTAACTTAAATATTGTAAATGACACATTTTGTGTAAGGGAGATTTTCCTTTGTTTTTAAAAACAATAAATTCAGCATTCAAGGATTTATGAAAAATCATTTGCCTTAGTCGGGACTCGAACCGGTCAAACGTGACAAAAAGTAGCGTGGCGTATTTTAATTTTATGGACAATACTATTATACAGAGTGTAATAAAAACAACGGTTATGATACGTGACTCGTTCTCGTTCATAAATGTCACCTAACTTAACAAGTTGCTAAGCAATGTTTGTCACTTTCGTTCTTATAGACATATTGATAAGATCGAAAGGGACAAACAATACTTAGCAGCAAGTTAGGAGGCGTTTATGAATGAGGGGGTTAGACTCAAATTGCTAGCTGTCGCTTATCAATCGCCCAAACATGACACCGAGAATCGAAAAATAAATCGGGTTTCGCTTATACCGGATACCTCGAACCTTCGATCAGCGAATAGTCTGTTAGTGAGAGGAACGGTCTTGAAATGTGACTGCGAAAGTTTAAACCGGGGCCACGTGCGCCCGATTACATATTTCAGCCGCAGTCGGACGTGGCCAGGGGCCGTATTCTGGAAGAAATATGCACCAATGTATGCCTTCCGTCCGTGTAGTAACGGCAGTAAGAATACATTGGTCACCACCCTAACTCCTCCTGCGGGTGTCGTAAGAGGGATCTAAGTGTCACTGATCATTATCTGATAAAGATATGAGCAGCAGCGTCATCATAATGGAATGGACACATCACTGCGATCGCCAATCCGCTTGCCATGCGTGGCGATTATGGGCATTTACCTCCTAATGCGTCTATACGCATTGTTAATAGGAGAGGCCTACGTCCAGCAGTGGACTATCATAGGCTGAGGATGACGATGATGTATGCCTTACGGAGCTATGATATGTGGGAGCGTTAGCCACCAATCATATTTAACCACAAGCAGCGGCGAGGTTATTGGTAGAAACCAATCAGTAGCCGTACAGAAGACCGAGTGTAGGTAATAAGGTAATAACTTATAAAAAACGTCTCGATTGCGTTTACGTTTTCATCGTCATTTGTATGAAATTAACGATGAAATCGTAAAGACTTTTTTATAAGTTATTACCTACACTCGGTCTTCTGTGAGTTAGTCGAGTTGTGAGGCATGCCGTGTGGTGACGGCATTAAGAATACATTTGTCATCAACCCAACTCTTCCCGTAAATGGCGTGGGAGTCGTCTAAGGGATTGAAGCGTCACTAACCATTTATTTATCGAAGATTGATGATGGGAAGCAGCATCATTAATCATAGTGGACACACTAATGCGATCGCCAACCTGCTTGCCCAGCGTGGCGATTATGGGCATTTACCACCTAATGCGTCCATACGTTTAGGCTAAGGAGGGGCCGTTGTTCAGCAGTGGACTGATATAGGATGGAGGATGTTAAACATCTTCGCTGCGTTACACACTGCCGCTGCTTGTGCTTAGGTGCTGTTGTGGTGGCCAAAGGCCCGGCCACGACATTGGTCTAAGGCAGGGGTCGGCAACCTTTTAGCATCCAAGGGCCACATAGTAGTTAACGAAATTGACGCGGGCCGCACTTTGTTAATATGTAGGTTGTGTTCGAAAAAAATACTCACATTATCGGTTGTCAATAAGGGAGAGTCGAATATAGCAATACCTATATATTATTATGCAAATAACATCTTATCGACGATTTTTTATATTTTTTATTTTATTCGATGGGGGTGGAAACTGGAAATCCGAATGCATGACTTTTGGGCTCTCCAGATTCCAAATCTTTTTTTATTTTATTTATTGGACAAAAAGGCATTTATATGAAACTTTTAAAATAATGGTCCGATCGCGCTGAAATTTGGCATACAAGCACTATGTGGGCCAGGAGTGATACCTTGAAAAAAATATGGAAATAATTCAAGATGACGGCGCCCCGAAACAAAAAGTCGAAATCCCGAGTGTACCAATTTTAAGTAATTTGAAGCGAGGCCGAAGGCCGAGCTCCGAGAAAATTTAGCTACCAAGAGTTCAACCCCAGAAGCTAAATAAACCCAGCCAGAGGGCCGAAAGTGTCTCGAACGAGCCCACGCGGTGCAACTGCCCGACCTAACTGTCTTAACAAGTGAACTGGAGGGCCGGAGACCCGACAGTTCGCTTCAAATCCTTGCGAAGGCCGCAAGCCGAGCTGCGCGTAGGGCCGAAGCCCCGGAACGTCACGTTCGAGCCCACGCGGTACAACTGCCCGACCTAACTGTCTTAACAAGCGAACTGGAGGGCCGGAGACCCGACAGTTCGCTTCGAATCCTTGTGAAGGCCGCAAGCCGAGCTGCGCGTAGGGCCGAAGCCCCGGAACGTCACGTTCGAGCCCACGCGGTACAACTGCCCGACCTAACTGTCTTAACAAGCGAACTGGAGGGCCGGAGACCCGACAGTTCGCTTCGAATCCTTGTGAAGGCCGCAAGCCGAGCTGCGCGTAGGGCCGAAGCCCCGGAACGTCACGTTCGAGCCCACGCGGTACAACTGCCCGACCTAACTGTCTTAACAAGCGAACTGGAGGGCCGGAGACCCGACAGTTCGCTTCGAATCCTTGTGAAGGCCGCAAGCCGAGCTGCGCGTAGGGCCGAAGCCCCGGAACGTCACGTTCGAGCCCACGCGGTACAACTGCCCGACCTAACTGTCTTAACAAGCGAACTGGAGGGCCGGAGACCCGACAGTTCGCTTCGAATCCTTGTGAAGGCCGCAAGCCGAGCTGCGCGTAGGGCCGAAGCCCCGGAACGTCACGTTCGAGCCCACGCGGTACAACTGCCCGACCTAACTGTCTTAACAAGCGAACTGGAGGGCCGGAGACCCGACAGTTCGCTTCGAATCCTTGTGAAGGCCGCAAGCCGAGCTGCGCGTAGGGCCGAAGCCCCGGAACGTCACGTTCGAGCCCACGCGGTACAACTGCCCGACCTAACTGTCTTAACAAGCGAACTGGAGGGCCGGAGACCCGACGGTTCGCTTCGAACCCTTGAGAAGGCCGCAGGCCGAGCTGCGCGTAGGGCTGAAGGCCCGGAGGCGCAGCAGCCTGCGAGGCCAAGCGTGTCATGACTACATCGGACATTGTTGGTATTTCAAGAAGTTCTTATTTCGCCTCTGAAACCCGGAACAAAATTAACGTTCAAAGATAAGGTAGACGAATTTACTATCACGGCAATACGTCGAAAAATGCATGTTTCTTTTTTTAAATATTAGAGGGCCCGTCTGCAAAGATAAATTGCTTTTCGATTTTCAATTATTTATTATTTGGATTGTACCTATACTCTTATTAAATTTAGTACTTTACAACTTGTCCCTTTACTATTTTTATTTTGCTGTTTCTGTCTGTTGCCATGCCACTGACTCGAAATGCATATATTTTAATAATAATAATTGTCGCCTCAGATTTATAACTAGGTTTTCTGTTAATGTGTATGGCCATTGATGAGGTTCGTGATTTTAACATACACGATATACAAAATAGTCAAAGAGGTTCGCGGGCCGCAACTGACCCCTACGCGGGCCGCATGCGGCCCGCGGGCCGCCGGTTGCCGACCGCTGGTCTAAGGCGACCGGCGGCGAGCGAATCCATGAGTTGGAGCGGGATGCCGATATGGGAACTCCCTCTTACACGTATGGTTTTCCGCTAAGCCAATGTCGTGGCCTTAACGCTCCCACATAACATAGCTCCAGCGGATGGCATACATACATCACATCATCAGCCTATATCAGTCCACTGCTTTGGGTATCTACATACCGATCAGTAACGGTTAGCATACCGGTTAGCAAGTAACGTTTACGTAGGTATCATATATACATAAAGGCAAATAAAAAAGACTACATCCAATACTACCTACTCTCATTCCATTGTGTTCTCTGTTATTTTACAATATCCCGACACGAAAAACAAATCAGTACTCTCACATTTCAATAGAGACTGTATTTCAAAAGTTACCTTTTCATTTCCGAATATTTTTTCAGCTATTGCAAAAAGTGACCTGTGTTTTGTTACCGTGAATACAATGAATTTGAAAGCGGAACTTTAGTAAGTACTACTTATCTAAATAATTTCATATAAGTAGATAAAAAAACTCCTCCTGCGGGTGCCGTAAGAGTCGACTAAGGGATTGAAGTGTTACTACTAACCATTATTTGATAAAAGATTGATAATGGGCAGCAGCGTCATCATAGTGGACACATTACTGCGATCGCCAATCCGCTTGCCCAGCGTGGCGATTATGGGCATTTACCTCCTAATGCGTTTATACGCATAGCTAGGAGAGGCTTACGTCCAGCAGTGGACTATCATAGGCTGATGATGTATACATATAATGAAACTCGTAAAAAACAAGTGTTGAAACATAAAGCATACTTATTTCAATATTAACAGACTTTTATGCAACAAAACGATGAAATATTATACTGGGATTTTTTTACGGGATTGTTCCAAAAATATTGTCACTTTTCCGAAATCGATTAAACGATTAATTAATTACGCATTTAATTAAAATTAAATCTGTGATACCATTTATAATAAGTTAAAGTAAATTATGTGTAGGTAAATGAAAATGGTACTGGGGGTAGTAGTAAAATGGTACCATCAGGAAATCAAATTAAATTTAAAGAAATTAATTTATCGATTCATAATTTAATAAATGTCGGTGTCTGTCCATAATATTGCGAACATTGATACCATTTTTCCGATATCCGGTCATTAAGAGTGACACAGTGCAGTGTCGTAGTAGGTACTGAGTGCGTAATAAAGTTCCCAATTACTGACGCTAAACGGCGTAACGTTATTTTCTCTCCATTTTTTTGCAGATCTGACCAGAACTCATATAACATTTCTTGCTTCTTTTAGCCTCAGGAAAATACTGTTAAAATTTTTCGCTCTCCTCATGGGCACCTTGTATATTGTTTCTGCGTGAGTGTTCAAATAACAAATGTTAACCCGTTTGGTGTTTTCCTTTTACTGAGAAAACAAAATGTTTTATAAGTGAGGGAAAACAACGAAATACCGTTTCATATACCGTTCGCCCACGGCTAGAATTGCTAGAATCGAAACAGTATTTTTATGTACCGTATTTCCGTAGAGAAATTTTATTAGAAGGAATCTACATATTGCTTTATCTATGCCATGAATAAAATATGGAATAGACAGTAAGATTACTGAATTTGTTGCGATCGAGATAAAACTTTCCAAAAATAGAAATGTATTTAGCGAGCTAAAGTATAAGGAATAAAAAATATAGAATCTACTCCTGAGCGTGTAGCCAAAATGCCAAATATAATTAAAGTGGACTGGGACATATTATTGAGCATTTTTATATACACCTTATTTTACCAATGTACGCGAAAAATACATGAATGTATATGGGCATTTCTCCGAGCGTTTCAATCGCCGTGACTTCGGTGGCAGCCTTAGCCCAGACGAATTTCGTGAGAGATGTAAGAACTTTTGGATATATTGGTAGACTTAGTTGACAACTACCAATATACTTATCCAAAAAATGTATGAGTTACCCACGGAAATCTGGTAATAATGTTACTACCGAAGTCACAGCGGTTGAAACGCTCGGAGATGTGCATGTTGCTGTAATTCGCTCGGATCTATTTTGTCGTTAGGGGATGAAAAATCAATCCTGCTTGGTATTATTTGGTATTAAATAGCTGGAAATACGGGTGTTTTCCAGTTACCGAGCGAAATATACTCGTCTCGGTATAAACGTAATAATGCGTACATATTTCTACAAACCTCTGTCCCACGAATTAATTTTAAATATCAAAGTGAAACGAATTACATGCTTCAAAAACAATGTAAGTACAAACAAAATAAATCCTTATTATATTAAAGAACGTAATAAGCAACGAAATTAAAGTACAAAATGGTCGAGTACGGTTTTAAACGTTAAGTGCCGGAGATTATTGATAGCTTTGGCGAAAGGTCTTAAGTCCAGTACTGTTTGATATACGCTACAGCGTTTTTATATGGTTAAAATAAGGGCGCAATCACAGCAGCAAAACAAGGGAATGGTTCCCTCGGGGCTCGTATGACATAATGTGACGAATAGGCGCACAAACCCCTCTAATTTAATACTTCGGGCTTATGAGTAAAGAACCTAAACAGAGTAACGGTTCCGTACAATAGTTCACTATAAGTATTTACAAAACCTAATCATTCTTAGTTTCCTTACCACTAAAACTGTAGCACTATTTATCTATACTTATCAAGATACATATCTCAGTGCGTATTTTAGTCGAAAGTTATTAAAGGTACATGAGATTTCTTTATATTTTCTCAAGGAAATTGTAGTTTCCGTCAGAAAACGTGCACTTTTAAGATAGAAAGGATAAATGAGCTATATTCTCGTATATTACGTATGTACATCAAGGTAAATTAAACCAGACCATAATGACGTTTTTTTTTTGTATTATTATTCAGAAGCCTGAATTATTTTATAATTTCAATCCAAAACTTCTTTATTTTTAGATAAAATGCTTTGGTTGAGTCCCTACTTTTAAATGAGCAATTTTTGTATAGGTATGTCTATAGGTTACGAGTTTTAGAGACAAAGCCACTTACATGAAATCAACCTACGCATCATCTTGGTATCTTTGAAGGAAGGTAAATGAAAATGAAATGAAATGAAATAAAAAAAAATGAAATGAATAAAAATTTGTTTACGACAAGCACAATGAACATATACACATCTTACAAATAAGCACACAACAACAGCTTGCCATAAAAGGGTCACAACTCAGCATGAAGCTGGCTAAGCCAGCCAGCCAGCTAGGTAGGGACCTATAAGCCTGTTTCTCTGTTCTGGTACCTTACTAGTGTTTCGGCTCCAGCTGGCTATAATGACGAGTAAACTAACTGGGATCCATCTTCGCAAACAACGTTATTACGCCGTCTGAGAGCTGTCATACGGCCGTTTTATTAACAGACGTTCATGTGCCTTAACTAGATTCCGTTCGAGTTTGTAGCGTTTCTTCATAAATGTTTTCTGCTATTTTATACCGCGTAAGTTATAGGAGGGGGATAGAGTAGAGCTACCGATTAAAATATAAATGATAAGAATGATGTGTGATAAGAAATAGAATACTGTTTTTATAAAAAAGCAAATCAAGCCAGAAACAAGTACTTGAGACATAGGTACTAGCTACACCCACGCTATAGAGTTCCGTACCAGGATGCTTAGCCAAGTTGCCAAGTAGCGTATCGTAGTTTTCCCTCTCTGTTACTCTTTGATATTAGTGCGACAAAGACAGTTAGCTGCCTTTCCTTTACGATGACGATTAAGCGTTAGCGATTGGCAAGTAAAGGATACGTTAGGTTTTATTCAATACGTAATGCATTCTATTCGATAGCCTGCTTACGTATCGAGAAAAACCTAACGATACCTAATGACACCTATTAATGACTCGAGCGACGTGTCATTTGTATGGAAACACATCCTCGCACATCTCTGGTGGAAACGCAGCCTTACACTCGCATTGATGTATTGGACCGAGTGTGGTATACTCAGAGCAGGATTACGCAGACGCGGGGTCCGTAAAAAAACGGGGCCCCTGGTTTCTTAAATTCTTTTAATTACAAGTGTTTAAAAAAAAACTTTGAAAAAAAATGGTTCTCTTCTAGTGGTATGTTTGGCTGTCCTTGTGGATGTGGACGATGAATTTAGTTCTGGGGGTTACCACGACGTACTAATGCGATTCAGTTTAGGTTCAGGGAAAGGGACAGAGATATATGATTCGTGTAGCTTTGTCCCTTTCTCTCGACTCTGTTCTATTTTGGCAAATATTTGTCTAATTTCTTGCAAATAGGTATTTGTCCATTTTCAGCAAATATTGGTCCCATTATTAGAATTTTTAGAATTAAAGCGCAGAGCCCCCTTGTGCCCGTAGCATAATATATGCTACTTCTGCTGTTGTACTCTGTTTGGTTAGGTATTTAAAAAAAGGTAAACAATCTTGCAGTATCTTTATTGAAAAATGCATTTAAAAATCCAAACTATAGGCACTTAATGAATCAAAACAATGTAAATTACTGTATTTCCTTGTTATATTATGTATATTTGCTAAAACTTATTTGCAACTTGCCAACTCATGGTACGGCTATAAGTTTAGAATCATTTCCCGTCTGGGTTCATCATCTACAAAGGCAGTCGCTTTCGCGAATATCAACGTCTACGCCAAATCTTGAAATTACTTAGTTGATAGACGCCTGTAGGCTCTAACCCCCTTATTCATAAACGTCTGCTAACTTAGTAAGCAGCTTAGTATTCTTTGTCCCTTTCAGGTTTATCAATATGTCCATAAGAGCGAAAGGGAGTTCCACTTTGGATTTCGGTGAACTTGGTATATTTCATTCGTTTTTCTTTCGCCAACCCGCTCTTGCCCTGCGTGGTGATTATGGGCCACGCTGGACACGGAGCATATGGACGCATTACCTCCTAATGCGTCCATATGCATAAGTAATCAGCTGTGGACTGAGATAGACTAATGAATTAGTACACGATTATTTTAACTAGCTTTAAAGGCAGCTGATTTATTTGACATAAATATTTTCCAAAGTCTGGTCACTTGTGTTCGAATGGCAGTCGGTCCTCGGAGACCTCGAACTTCCGCAGCGTGGGAGCCTTCAAATTGCTTTACTTCGACAATTCATCAGCGGATTTGAACATTTTTATCACTTCGACAAAAACTTCCATCTGAATCATTAAGGTTTTTTACAGAATTTTTGAAGCTATCGGAAATAATTTTATGCAGTTGATATTGCGAAGGTTGAAATTTATAAAAACTGATGGTATAGTACAAAATAATTTGGCTTTTGATCAATCTATTAACGCAGGTAACTACTTACTTATGTATACTATGTATGGTCAGTCAAATATCTGGTCTAGCACTTTTTGACTCTATTCCGTGGTAATAAATAAAGTCGAAAAGTTATAGACTATATTCTTGGCTGTCTGTACGTAATTATCTGCATTAGTGAGTTGAATTATTTTTAATTATTTAATTAAGATTCAGTTTCATCCTCGATATTGGATTATATCGTTATATTTAATACAAGCAATGATTAAAATGTTACAATTTGTAATTTGGTTGGTTTGTGTCAGCTTAATCCTACTTTGTTTCTATTAATATTTGTATTTTATTTTCGAAATTTTGCAATTAATTACGTGATTGTAACTAATCTAGATATGTAAGTAAGTATAATTGTTGCCCGAAATAAATAACAATTTATGTACATAGATTAAATCTAACTAATCTACTTAACCTATAACCATATCTAAGATTGGCCCTTGTGGCATTGTACCGAGGATGCTGGCGGCATTTCCTCGCTGTATCGCAATACTGATGCGTTGTGCGAGGAAGTCGCCAGCTCTTCGGTCATTAGTTACATCAACCAGACGTTTCGCGATCTCAGCAAACAATTTCCGTGCGCTGGGGCCTCATGAACCTAATATTAAAATTACCAATTATTTAAATTCCATATTTCATTTATTTACATTAAACGTTTACTTGCGCGATTCATGAATATTACAGACTAGAATGCTACACATTTTTTTCTCTGATTCTAAGTTATAAATTGTAAGGACTAGAGTAAGGCTAGAGGTATTCTTGGAATAAACTGTACTTTCGGTCAAATTGACACTAAGCGTTTAAATCCCGCGTTCAATTTGGTTATTCCGGGATGGAGTATCTGTTATCCGTTCAATTTTGGGGACATTGTAAGCTATAGAAATCCCGGCCTGATCGCGTTAATGTTGACCTTTGAACTTTGCGGGTATTTGTGACAATCTCCGTGGCAAAATGGAAGGCAAATATTTTTCACCGCTTTCGCGTAAAAGATTCTCCGCGAAAATATTTCCACAGTTATCTTGTTTTGCGCTGTCACGTTGTACGCGTGACTGCGAGTCGCGGGACTTTTTGTAATACTTTTATTTTGCTCGGTTTCTGTAAAGTACTTAAACACTGTAATACCGCTTGTCGTCCACTGTAGTTTATGTTCTGGATTGTATACTTAAAAAAGCAAAAGGTGGTAAATAACTCGTTACTATATTATTATTTATTGGACTTATAAAGATAAAGTGTAGTTGTTGGATAGTAATACATATTTGCTGTTTTCTCATAATTTCATGCAATAATTAAGTTCTCATTCATTGTGGGATGAAAATAAAACTTTTAAATATATTCAGAAAGTTTCTAAGCACTCTAATACGGAGGAGCTAAATAAGTATAACTAGCATTAACTAAGTACCCACTTAGGGTTGAATAAGTAAATAAATCATAAAAATACTCTATTACATATAAAATTTAAATACCGACTCAACAGAGATTGAACCAGGTAGCTAATGTACTTTTTTCTGAAGTTAATAGTTCGCATTAAAAGATAGACTTACGCTAATCTATCTACACACACAACTACTGTAAAATAGAAAAAATATAAAGACTAAATTAACACCTTCGCTACGGCATCGGATCTATTCGACCCGATGCAAGTGTGTTTAATTGCGATGTCTAATTGCCGTAGTGGACGTGTATTAATTACCTACATATGGAATATAAACTTTAAAAATTAAAGACGTTAAAAGTGAAATGTAAAATTTTTTATCCCATTAGGATCTTAAGGGAGTAGGGTAAGTTCTCCAGTGAATGAACAAATCCAGTGAACGAACAAAATAGAAGTTTTTTTCGTAAAATAAGTTTTCTGTACATTTCTACTACGCGTTATATCTTTTTTTTGGGTAGGAATATTATTTGACAAGTTCTGATAGCACTTACCTCACCTCATATGCATCAGTGTCCAAGTGGCGATGATCTAAAGTGGGCACGTTGCGCCGGTTCGTTTTTTATATGGAGGTGTAAGAGGTGTTATAAGGATTTAGGTAAGCTTACGTTGTGTTTAATGTGTTATTGTGTGCGTTTCGTGCATCTCCTAGGTACAGTGCGTGTTGTTTTGAAACCGGAAGGTTATTATTATGCTATTAAAGTATAGTTTAATGTGATTTCGTTTTAAATAGTGGCCAGTGTTCATAATCCAGTGTTCTAAAATTAGAACTCAAAATGGCTTAAACCTAGTGACCGAACGGGGGAGTTCATTCACTGGAATTGCGTGATTAATTGTTTGTTCCATATCTTACGTTTTAGTGGTTGTTATAAGATTTGGTTTTCTTTGGATTTAATAGAAATATGCTGTCTAGCAAAGAGCCAGTCTTCGAACAATACTTGATATATTCAATTTTTAATGAACTACCGCGAACACAGTTAGTTCATTAATTGGATTGCGAAAACCAGTGAATGAACTAAATAATTTATTTCGTATTTTGTCTCGTTTTAAGACATGAAAAGGTTAAAAAAAATCGTATAAATAATTCCAATATGACCAAAAATCTCTCGACAAACCTCTAAAAGCTGCTGCAACTAGTGAACTATCAAGTGCCAGTTTTAATATCTTAAAATCAACGCTATTTAAATCACCAAAATTGTCCAAATTCATGCCACTGAAGAAATAAACATAGACAGATCTTTGGTTAATCAAAAGTATTCAAGTAGCACTTTATATGCAGAATGAGACCAGTTTACTTTTTAACGAAAGCGACATATAAGGTCACTCTTCAATGGTAACTGAAGAGTTAATTGAACCTTCCCAGAATACGCAGAAATGTGGAACTGTAAATGATGTCGTTTAATTATGTTTATAGTTATTATGTCTCATTAAAGTTCAAATTAAATTATCGAATATTACTAGCACTACCAATTAAAAATAGAGTACTTTTTTCATTTTAGTACATTATTTTTAAGGTAGTTCATTCATTGGTTTCATTTGTTCATTTACTAGAATTTTTTGTTCATTCACTGGTGATTTTCCATTTTTTCCCCTACAGTTAGCTATAATTTAAAACTGTGCAGCACTAATGCAAAATAAAATTGATTTTAGAAAACTACAATAGTGGTTTACTCTATAAGAACATTCATATTTAAACTTCATTATTGCTCCCAGCCACAAAAAATAAATTAAGTTGAAAATTTCCTTAAGTGTTCATTCACTGGAGCACTTACCCTATTTAGTAACAACAGAATAGAAAAAAATTAACCTCTATAGGACCTGAATTGTATTTCAGAATATAAATATCTATGGTCTTTTTCCTAATCAGAATGCGATGTGTACTGAATGGGAAAAAAACCCTTAAACGGTGCCCCACTATTTTTGCTGTACATAATTATGGTTTACCTACGACTACTTATGACATAACTTTATTTCTAAGGCTTACTTACCGTCAGCTGCCACAGCGTTCTCTATCCGGCTCGCTCGCGCCAATGCGCAAGTACGAGCGGGATGGATAGAAAGCAAACGAGCGTTAATAACCAGTGATCGGTTTTTTGGATTCACCCGGCGGGTCACCTATAGTAACTTGAAAAATAAACTTTAATTATTTACACGTATTTCCATGCAATTTGCCATGTTACTGTTCATAATGTAATATAATAGCATTAATTTTTTTTATAGCCACACCCGTAATTTTTTATACGCGAAATCCCGCGAGGATGAATCCAAAAAACCGATCACTGTTCAGTTAATAACGTAGCGACGCGTAGCGGCAGCTCGTGGTAGGGCTACAGAAGTTTGTATAAAACTGTCAAAACAACCCTCAGCTGTCGGTTTTTTGCAATTTACATGTTATGTGTAAGGCGGGGTAATCCCAGGGTCTTAAGATAAACTAGACACCGGAGCCGTAAATCTGACAAGATTAATGATCCGGCTGACCTTAGCTCGCTGCACGGGGCCCGAGTCGGATCTCTGGCTTCTTGAAAACAAACGTGCTTCGATCGAGTAGGGTTATGATGGCACTGTGTTTAGTCGTTTGTCGTTGTTGCCGTCAAGTTCTAACAAGTATGCAAGTGCGTAAGTGACGAGTAGCACGATAAACGAGAAACGCGTGATCATGATAAGCCACCTGTAGGATTATGAAAGTACTATGTTTCATTGTTTGTCGTTGTTCTCGTCAGGTTCTAACAAGTATGCAAGTGTGTAAGTGACGACTAGCACGATAAACGAGAAACGCGTGACCATGATAAGCCACCTGTAGGATTATGAAATTACTATGTTTCATTGTTTGTCGTTGTTCTCGTCAGGTTCTAACAAGTATGCAAGAGCGTAAGTGTCGAGTAGCACGATAAACGAGAAACGCGTGACCATGATAAGCCACCTGTAGGATTATGAAATTACTATGTTTCATTGTTTGTCGTTGTTCTCGTCAGGTTCTAACAAGTATGTAAGTGCGAAAGTGACGACTAGCACGATAAACGAGAAACGCGTGACCATGATAAGCCACCTGTAGGATTATGAAAGTACTATGTTTCATTGTTTGTCGTTGTTCCCGTCAGGTTCTAACGAGTATGCAAGTGTGTAAGTGACGACTAGCACGATAAACGAGAAACGCGTGACCATGATAAGCCACCTGTAGGATTATGAAAGTACTATGTTTCATTGTTTGTCGTTGTTCCCGTCAGGTTCTAACGAGTATGCAAGTGTGTAAGTGACGACTAGCACGATAAACGAGAAACGCGTGACCATGATAAGCCACCTGTAGGATTATGAAAGTACTATGTTTCATTGTTTGTCGTTGTTCTCGTCAGGTTCTAACAAGTATGCAAGTGCGTAACAAGTGACGAGTAGCACGATAACCGAGAAACGCGTGACCATGATAAGCCACCTGTAGGATTATGAAAGTACTATGTTTCATTGTTTGTCGTTGTTCTCGTCAGGTTCTAACAAGTATGCAAGTGCGTAGGTAAGTGACGAGTAGCACGATAAACGAGAAACGCGTGACCATGATAAGCCAACTGTAGGATTACGATGGTGCCGCGACTAATCGTTTGTCGGAGTTGCCGTCACGTTTTAAAAAGTACCTAAGTGCGAAAGTGACGAATAGGTATAGCACGATAAACGGTAAACACGTGACCATGGTAAGCCACCTGGG
This sequence comes from Thaumatotibia leucotreta, assembly GCA_025490895.1. Classification (NCBI taxonomy): domain Eukaryota; kingdom Metazoa; phylum Arthropoda; class Insecta; order Lepidoptera; family Tortricidae; genus Thaumatotibia; species Thaumatotibia leucotreta. Next base: position 14,666 of record JALPQI010005446.1, read on the forward strand.
GAGCGATTTTTGAATCACAGCGGTTTTCATCATCTTCAGTGACGTACAGTGACATGATGGTGTTAATTAGGGATGCACTAGTTAATCAAAAATGTGTGTGAGGATTATAATCGTCCATGACTTTAAAAATACGGCCTGCGGAATAATTTGTTGTGGCAATTATAACAGTGGACACCACATGTGGCATACCACGAACTTCCAAAATCGTTATTTTGACCAATTATCCCTGTCACTTGTGCACTCCAACGAAGGCGTCATTAGAGTAACAGAAATAGATGCGAGAAGTAGCGGTTCAAACTTCAAATTCTTACACGGTGCCTTGGAATTCAAATAAAAAACTACTCGAATTTTAATGCAAACATACAATTACCTATTTCTATGTCCTATTAATCTTCTCCTTTTTCTGTGATTCCTTCGTTTTGTCATATACATATTTAACCACAAATCATAAAATTAAAGTGATTTGTTTTTGATTTCCTTAAAATGCATTATTAAAAAGCCTTTTATAAGTTTTCGGAATGACATTGTTTCTTTTACTGACTCCTTTATATAACCTAACTACGGTATCGTAGATAGGTCAATAATGTAAATTTAATCTAGAGATTTTAGAGTGATTTCGAAAATGATATTTTGTTTCACTGAACATTGAAAGTATAAAATAAATAAATATCTTGGGACATCTTACACAAATCGACCTACCACGGTAAGCTCAATTAAGGCTTGTGATGCCAAGCGACGATATAAATAATAGATATGTAGATACATAGAGATACTTAAATACATAGACGGCCATAACCAAGGAACAAAATATTTGTGATACATAAATACACAAATGTTGCCCTCGCCGGTATTCGAACTCGGAGCTGGAGGTTCCGTGGGCATTGGTCACTATCAAACCAACTAGGCTATGGAGGCTGAATTATGTTAACAAAGAGAAGCCTGATAAAGAACAAATAACAATATCCAGAAATTTAAAATATTGGCCCACACAATTTTGTGTCTACATTATAATATTTGTTGTCTATATTCAATTACATGATTATTCGTATGAACGGAAACAATATTTCAAGGTGTTTATTTGTTCCACTCTTTGTGACAAGTGTTTAAAACGCGACCGTAATAGACCGCGTAATCAATTTGCCAAAATTGATAATGCCCCAGGCCTGCCCTTTGAAAGTTCTTTCTAAGGGATCCCCAGAATAACAGGATATATTTTCAATTATTATTCTGAAACAGAGAAGGCAATTACATCAAACGAGGTATTTATGGAAGATAGTCTTACGCCGTGTGGTGACGGCAGTAAAAATACATTTGTCACCACCCCAACTCCTCCTGCAGGTGTCGTAAGAGTCGACTAAGGGATTGAAGTGTCGCTGATCATTATTTCATAAGAGATTGATGATGGGCAGCAGTGTCATCATAGTGGATACATTACTGCGATCGCCAATCCGCTTACCCAGCGTGGCGATTAAGGGCATTTACCTCCTAATGCGTCTATACGCATAGTTAATAGGAGAGGCCTACGTCCAGCAGTGGACTATCATAGGCTGATGATGATGATTCTTAGCATAAATCATCTTTCTAACAGTTTTCAAATACGAGACCATTCGAATTGTAAAGACTCGTTTAAATTGTTTGACCTTACCGTGGGGATACCCTACCTATTTGTGTGAAATTGTCTCATAATACTTATTTTATGCTTTTATACGATTTTGGTTATTTTGAAGGGTTTCTCGAACAACTGTATGATTACTCTATGATTTTTATTCCACCATGAACCAGAATTTTTTTTACTTGTTTTTGTCCGACCAAATTTTGGTATAAGTAATTCGTGAATGTAATAGGCGATACATTTAGTAATTTTATTACTTAAGTTTACTTAATACCGAAGCTGTAACATATTTTGTATGGCTGTTTGTTGTCGCTAAAATAATAAAAATAGTCAAAATTGACTCTGTCTGAGTTGAAAGTTACGGGTTTGAATCCAAGCTAAGGTATTATTTGCGTATTTATTATCATAAATACTTGTTCCGGTCGTGATTGTCTATGTTTTTAAGTATCTTTAGTGTGTTAACATGATACTGGCTTTTATTGAAACCGAGGAATGCGATGCAGATTTTTAGCTAAACCGTGAACATTATTCGATTGAAAATGCAAATTTTAAAAGTAAATAAGTTTCTAAGAAAATTAAATTGTGAAGCAATGTACTTCAAAATGAATCGTTAATTTGCACTTGACAATGACAGATCGCAGCCACTCACAACGTTGGACAACTAAGCAGTACAGGCGTAGTGAGAAATTACTTGCCTTCGGAAACGTTCGTAAACACATGCTGTTTCAGGCAGTGTCACCGAGTCTGATTGAAGTAGCATGACAGCTATTACTGTCAGTCTCAGTGAGATAGACTGAAACAGCGTGACGTTGACGAACGTTTCCGAAGGCAAGTCATTTCTCACTACATCGTTACACGCGTTACATTGATCGCCCGAAGCAAATAAAATTATTTGTATGGTCAGTTGAATTATTTGTCAACTGTCAATACTTGAAAACGGTTGCTAGTAATGCATATTATTAGACATTTTCGTAAAAATCCGGGTCTTGGTAGCACACTGTATATGTGTCTATTATAGTACAAGTTATCCCGGCGAGGACATTATTTGTGTATATATTTATCACAAATATTTGTTCTTTGGTCATGGCTGTCTATGTATTTAAGTATCTACGAATATCTGTTAAATATATCGTGGCCTGGTACCCACATCACAAGCCTTAATTGAGCTTACCGTAAAACTAGGCAGATTTACCTTTTAGGTAAAGTTAGCGATCCTGTTAAATGCGCCTGTGGTAGCGAGCTGCAGTCCTTTTGATCTTGGCTTGGGTCCAAATTAATTTCAATTAACGCGTTTAATACGACATCTCATTGTCAAGTTTCGAGTTTTGATCACTAGTATAAATCTTATACGATACTCGTATAATTAATCGCACTTGGAGTTACGAAGGTTAGAATAGGTACTACTGAATGGCATTAGAAAATTATACCACTTTATAATGCAATTTAAATATTTCAACCACTTGGTAAAAGTATTTGGTTAGTCATATAATATTATTGTTTATACTTTACATGTGTAGGTATTTAATAGCTGTTAATTATATAAATACGAGTAATTATAAGAAAGAATGTGTTCGCGTTACTTAAAATAATTACATTAGAGAAACTACCGAAGTCGGATTTGGTGCAAAAGTTGATGATAATTATCATCACGCTATGCGCCAATAAAAACGTAGGCCATATTAAAAACGAGTTTTCCCCAGTTTTCAGTGTTCATTAATTTTAGATTAGTTACATAACCTTTCGAATTGATTGCTTTTCTTATGAATTCCAAACTTTAATCCAATGAATCATGTACACGAGACGGGAGGCGCTTACTAGAACTTATAAGCTGATGTAATTTTGATCTCCTTAATTCGCAGAGCATCCCGCTCGCACTTATCCATTGGTTCGAGAGAGATGCGCTACGAGTGATGTGAAAATGAGATAAAAATTACGTGGGTTAGTAATCTCGAATAGGCCCTATATACACGAGACGGGTTGCCGCGGGGCGCGGGGAGAGGGGTCACTTGATCGTAGCCGCGTAGCGCGTAGGCGGCCGGCGCGGCGTAGCGTGTAGGCGGCCATTCATCTCGCAGTCCATTCGAGTGCTACGAAATATGGGGGAATGATTAGGTCTAAAAGTAGAATGAGCTATGTAGGTCCTGAATAAGAATGATTATCTAATTTATATTTGCCGCAATACTATCTGGCGATTGATATAATATATGTATATAATGACAACTTCGTTACTCTCGCCAATGCCAGGTAATAAGAGAGAAACAAATACTATGCCCTCAGTGAGCAGTATTTATTTATATACCTAGGTATCAATACGATATATCCATATTTATGTTCTGAATAATGAATTAATGACCAAATTAAAAATTATGAAACCGACTTCAACCGATGGCTACAAGATCCCGACTTGGTGCCAACGGGACCATGTCGGTTAAAAATAGAAAAATCGATTGGCGTGATATTCAGTTATTCGTTCATTTGTCGTGTATGTATACTTAATGCAACTTTAAGACTTATATGGTTTTCTCAAAATCGGTTCACCCAATAGGAAGTTCTGAGGTAAAAACATAAAAAAATACATGCAGTCGTATTGAGAACCTCATCTTTTTTTTGAAGTCGATTGACAAAATTAATAAATCGATGATAATTATCATCACGCTATGCGCCAATAAAAACGTAGGCCATATTAAAAACGAGTTTTCTTCAGTTTTCAGTGTTCATTAATTTTAGATTAGTTACATAACCTTTCGAATTGATTGCTTTTCTTATGAATTCCAAACTTTAATCCAATGAATCATGTACACGAGACGGGAGGCGCTTACTAGAACTTATAAGCTAATGTAATTTTGATCTCCTTAATTCGCAGAGCATCCCGCTCGCACTTATCCATTGGAGTGATGTGAAAATGAGATAAAAATTACGTGGGTTCGTAATCTCGAATAGGCCTATATACACGAGACGGGTTGCCGCGGGGCGCGGGGAGAGGGGTAGGGTCGTAGCACTTGATCGTAGCCGCGTAGCGCGTAGGCGGCCGGCGCGGCGTAGCGTGTAGGCGGCCATTCATCTCGCAGTCCATTCGAGTGCTACGAAATATGGGGGAATGATTAGGTCTAAAAGTAGAATGAGCTATGTAGGTCTTGAATAAGAATGATTATCTAATTTATATTTGCCGCAATGCTATCTGGCGATTGATATAATATATGTATACAGGGTGGTCTAAACCCTGACGTCAAAAAATTTTTTTAGATTCCTCACGTCATGAGCTATCAGAATGTACCCCATGTATGTTAGCCGATTTTGTGTAGTTTTCGAGTTATGAATTATTGAAATTTTTTTTTGAGAAATTCTGGAATGAAGAAATTTATTTATATAAAAAAAAGTTTTGGGTTTTTTAACTAGTTTGTTTCTGTAAAAGTATAACTACAAATAAAGCATTTCCTGACAAAAAAATTAGCGTCCTCACTTTGATACAAGTAGGATAAAAACATTGTAAATTCAAAATTTTACACTAATAACGCATCAAAATAGCATTAATGCACGTAAATAAAAAAATAAAACATACCCCAACGAATTTTCGTATTCTAAAGACCGCCTTAGACCTTGAGCCTTCGTAAAAGCTAAAAAAAAGTGATACTTAATAATGAGGATTTTTCGGAGTAGTCGGTCAAATAAACTTAAAAAAAAGATTGAATTTTTTTTATTTAAAAATAAAGTGAAATTTCGTCTGTTTTGTTGTTCTTATCAATAAACAAAGACAGAAAAAACCACGAAAACTCAATTTGTGTAGTTATTCAAGTAATTTTTTACTACTTTAAAATTTTAAGCTTTTTAAGTTTACTTGACCGACTACTCCGAAAAATCCTCATCATTAAGTATCACTTTTTTTTGCTTTTACGAAGACCCAAGATCTAGGGCGGTCTTAAGAATACGAAAATTCCTTGGGATATGTTTTATTTTTTTATTTACGTACATTAATGCTATTTTGATGCGTTTTTAGCGTAAAATTTTGAATTTAGTATTTTTTTATCCTACTTGTATCAAAATGAGGACGCTAATTTTTTTGTCAGTAAATGCTTTATTGTAGTAATACTTTTACAAAAAGAAACTAGTTAAAAAACCCAGAACTTTTTTTTATTAATAAATTTCTTCATTCCAGAATTTCTCAAAAAAAATTTTTTCGAAAATTCATAACTCGAAATCGAAAACTACAAAAAATCGGCTAACATACATGGGGTATATTCTGATAGCTCATGACGTGAGGAGTCTAAAAAAAATTTTTTGACGTCAAGGTTTGGACTACCCTGTATAATGACAACTTCGTTACTCTGGTCAGTCCCAGATAAGAGAGAAAGAAATAGGCGTAAATATTTATATATTCATATTTATAGCCTGTAAAATAGGAATAAATAAATATTTACTCTTCGTGGACGTTTTCCTACTTGCTTAACACTGTACGCTCTTGTACCTATTTTCACCTTTTTCTTTAAATCTTTAATAAAGGGAAGAAAATGTTGTTTTTCCTGATGTAAAAGCCTTATGCGGGACAGGTAACAATTATGATTTCTAGTTAACATGGTCATATAACAGATTATAGCTTACAGTTTGTCACGGTATAATTTCTAAGAAACATACTAAGTTGCCGTGTGCAACTGTCGTTATACTTGGAGTATAATGGCTAACGATTAATATTAATTCACTTTACTTGTCACATACTCTGATCATATATTAGCTGCATAAATATTTATTATACAGTATGTATCACCTCGTAAAGCCAAGAAAAAAAACCCATTAATATTTAGATCATACTAAACCACTTTTACTATGGGGCCAAACCCGAATACACGAAAAAAAATTTGACTGTTTCAATTTACATTTTGATTGCGTGATCATGAACACGTTGTATGGGAGAGTATTTTTTTTTTCGCTAATTCGGGTTTGGCCCCATAGTAAAAGTTGTTTAGTATGATCTAAATATTAATGGGTTTCTTTCTTGACTCTACGAGGTGATACATACTGTATACCTAGTCTGTTTTTTATTTTGTTTTTAAAAGTACAATTGAAGATAGAGTACCTCATCCCTCTCCCTCCCGGAGGGTTAAATTATTTACTCTGTCCTCAATTTACCTACTTTATATTATATAAATAATAAATTTGACTAAAAATGTATTTCTTATTTTTATAATGTTTTATCTGGTGGTTATATACATTTGACAATTATGATAAGTACACTCTAGTGACTATATAATGATATAGGTACATAATCAACAAATAAAAAATATATACATATACCTCGACCGATTTCTTTAAGATCCCTTTAAGACTCGGTGCCAGCAGAGTTTTATCTGTTAGATTAAAATATATTTTATATTTGAAAATCGGTTCACGATTCCAGGAGATACCAAGTAATATACATTTAAAAAAAGTAGTACTCAGAACATCCTCCTTTTTTGAAGTCGGTTAAAATCGTGGCGGAGAGACATTCACTGATTGCAATTGGGTGTAATGGATATCCGAATTTACATTTCCAAAAATATGACAATGAAACAATCAAAACAAAATTAGTTAGAGCAAATCCAACTCGGAATCCTTATATCTAAATCAGACTTTTGATGTATTAATTGAATGATACCGCGGTCGCTTAAAAGGTTCAACGATAGATACCCTTAACTTTTGAATGCCTGTGAAAGTTTTCTATTATAGGTACAGTCAAGTGCAAAAATTAGTATCGTAAGAATCCGCTCGTATTTATAAATACGTTACGACGTTCTTATTACACATAATTATTACAAAGAGTGCACTGAGACAAATTTTTGAACATTTTTGTGTACACCTTATTTTGTCTTTGACTGTACTAACTAGAAAAAAAAACTACCAATTTCTGATATACGAGTACCTATTAAGTTGCCAAAATTATATTTCACGCGGGCTACTCACATTTTTAAGTCGATAAATGCTCGACATATTGCATGACTTGGGCAGGGCCCCGGCCCGCATCCTTCGTGGCGCAGCCATGGCGATTGGCTCTTGAAAAAGCTCCTCATTTACGGAGTGAAAAAAATCAAGCATTTTTGACTTAAAAACGTAAGTAACCCGCGTGAAATATAATCTTAGTATGAATGAGTCTCAAGAGAGTTTTGTGTTTGAGGGTAAGATAGCCGGTGTAATTACTGGCATAGATAGAGGCAATCCATCTAAGTCCTCAGGGTGACAGGGCGGTTTCTGATAACTATGTCCATGGGCCTCAGTTCCTGCTTCCCAGTGGGCTGAGAGCTCAGTTGTCTACCTTCGTCACATAAAAAAGATTAAAGTACCTTTACCTTATTTACAGAAATATCTACACGCATTAAGCCTCTTAAAGGGTACTCAGAATGAGGGTACTATAGAGTAATGAAATGCACGAATATTTATTTGAAATGTACAAAAGGCGCGGTGGGATTTCGTAGGGATTGGGTTAAAATCGCTTGTGAACGGGCAAAGGTCACCTGAAAGCGGCAGACCAATCAACAAAACATTAAGTAACACCGGAGCGGGATGGCACTTATCCCCTTAGGGACAGGCTTATTCCCGATTTTTAAATGTCTATTCGATTTAGTTTTGTTGTTATACAATGTGCCCATGAGGAAAGGGAAAAAATACAGCGGATTTCTGACCAAATTTGAAGTTAAAAATGTCGATGTTTGCCGTGGAATCCGTCTATTTTAAGAGGTTTTTTAAATCCGCTTTTGACCGTTACATAATGACAAACGCATATCAGGAAAATATTTTGTTACAGTGTTGTCTTAGTCTTGTCACGCTTAATTAAAAAAAATCTTGAAATTGCATTTTGTGCGATAGTTTTATTAATAAATAGTACATTACTACCGAGGCCGGGAAGTGACTGGTTGCCGGCCGAATATATGTAGACGGCCGAGCGAAGCGAGGCCGGATAGTATTCGGACGGCAACAAGTCACTTCATGGCCGAGGTATGTATAATGCTTTTCTCAAACATGCAATGAAATGAAACAAAAAAAATGTATCTTCTTTTTAAGAAATTATAAGTCAACCACATAACTAAGTCTTTGAAACACAACTAAAATCAAATATGACACCGACACCTCATTTTTTTTAAGATTGACCTGTTTGAAGGTTGCAAATTTTTACTTTTAAAAAGCAGTATTAGACGACGCGGTCGGTTGGGTCCAATTAATCGCATGCGATGATCGGGGCCGACGGGTCGCGCCGTATAATACTGCTTTTTAAATATTATTTTGAGCAGTTATTATACATTTATTTTAAATTATATTATTTAAATACCTAATTATAACTGCAAAAATTTGCCAATATTTTTTTTTATACTAATATTACTTACAGATAATTATTGGCTAAAAGCCAAGATGCCAGGTCACCACCCTATGTCAAATGAAAATTAAAAAAGAGGCACTTGCCGGCCTAGGCCGGCAACGAGGTACTTCCCGGCCACTTTTTAGGTACGTAACTACAACATTTCATTGCATGTTTGAGAAAATACATTTGTAATGAGGAGAGTCTCTCAACATACCAAAAAAAAATAAACAATTTTTTTTCCGAATTGACTAAAACTCATATAACATTTTTAGTTTCTTTTAGGCTCAGGAATATGCTCTTACATTTTTCCCTTACTCGTGGGCACCTTTTAAATATCATGCAAGCACTCCGCTTGTAATGTAACAATAAATAAATCACATCGAAATTCGAAAAGTTGCAATAGACCTCTGATGCAATTTTAGAACACTGTATGTTTTGTAGTAACTTAAACTTATAATAGTATCTATAGTTCTGTGTGTAGCTGAGATATAAACTTATTTTATTTTATTTTACTTTTTATAGAAATAATTAAACACGACAACGTCATGTTTCATATGACCCTTATATCAGTAAGAACCCTTATATCAGTAAGAACCCTTATATCAGTAAGAACCTTTAAATCAGTAAGAACCCTTATAAACAACACTGATGTTGCATAATCTACAGCCGTGTGGTTACGGCAATAAGAATACATTTGTCACCTCCCCAACTCCTCCTGCGGGTATCGTAAGAGTTAACTAAGGGATTGAAGTGTCACTGAACATTATTTGATAAAAGACTGATGATGGGCAGCAGCGTCATCATAGTGGAGACATTACTGCGATCGCCAATCCGCTCGCCCAGCGTGGCTATTATGGGTATTTACCTCCTAATGCGTTTATACGCATAGTTAATAGGAGAGGCCTACATTCAGCTGTGGACTATCATAATCTGATGATGGATGGCATAATCTACTATTATGAACATGGTTGTAAAAGACGCACGAAACGATGCGATAGGTATAATGATATAGTTAATTACTGGCAATGATTACGCTATTAAAACTAGTCTAATTTGTAAACTTTGCAGACATTAACCGTCTTGTACCACACGGTAAACTGAAACACGATGCCCTTAATCACTGTTTGAAATGCTCGGTTTAGAAAACTAGGTTAACATAACGCATGTACAAAAACCAAAAATAATTGTTTTTAAAAATTATAGTACGAAGATCTATATATCATTTATAGTTAGGTACTGTTGAACTAAGAACTGTCATGACGAACCTTGAACATTTTGGCTTAGCCCATTTGGGAGCCTTAAATTTATATGATATGATTACAGAATACAGGTCAAGATAAGATTAAAAATCCCTCATACGTAGGTTTGTGAAAAATTAAGCCTAGAAAAATACTTCCTGTCAAAATAATGAATGAAATCAAGTGATTCTTTATTCAAGTAGACATAGCAACAGCCACTTTTAAATTGTCATTCACAAAAGCAATAAAAACCTACTTCTGGTTCTAACCATACACCACTGACCCGAGAAGAACCCGGCAAGATACTCGTTTTAGAACAATAATACATCTTACAACGCATAAAAAACGAAATGATAATAACTAGAATCATTCTCCCATAGCAGCAATGTAGATATTATTGTACATAAGTACAACTTTTATCATTCGGACGGCCTGTTTCACAATCTCCAGTTAAAGCTATCTGTCAGATAAAAAATAACACTATCTCTTTCTTTCACCTGGAAGAATAAAGAAAGCGTGTTATTTTTATTTGACAGATAGCTTTAACTGGAGATTGTGAAACAGGCCCTGAATCTCAATTTTTCATAAGAACACTCTCATTTTTGGATAGTTATCTTCGATGCATTTCTCCCATAGTATCGAGATGTCTTAGTTGCGGATGAGCGGGGGTGCGGCGCGGGGATGGAAGGAGGGGGGGGGGGGACACATCCATCCAGCCTCGCTAATTAAACTGTCGTCTGCCTATTTGCACCGCGAGGAGCCGATAGGATTTGTTGATAAACTCGGTTTAATTCACTGACGCACGAACAGAGTTATATTCAAATAGTATGACTGCAGTTGTTTCGTGCATACGTTTTTCTTGCCACTCGTTGCTATGGTTACGTTCTTCTGGGTCAACCTTAAAATCACAGTAAAATAACATTAAAATGTACAAATCATAGGTTTTTTGAAAGGTTTCCATAGTAGGTCACCAACTATGTAATCATGTTAGCGCAGAGCGTGCTGGATAATTTCGTCTAATAAACTATACTACTGTTGTCCCCTGGATGGCGTGTAAGAATAAAAAAAAGACATTGACCCTTATACCTCATAGGTATTTAGGCAGTTTGAAGAACCCTGCACAAAATGATCGAGAAAAATAACTTTTTCATTAGAAGTTAGCTATTGCTAATTATGTGAGGTTGTAACTTTAATAACAAGATTTTAAAATAATTATATGACTTGTACATTGCTTGTTGAACATAATATCATAGATATGACGTTCTCAAAATTGCGGGAATACACTCGGAAATATACGATAATTTTCATGAGAATTTAAGAGTTAGTTCTCATTGAGAATGTTTCCATGAGAAGTTATAAAAAATTGTTACGAAGAATATTGTATTTCACAATTCAGTAAACAAGGCATAAAATAGCTTAAAAGGCATACACAACGGTTTTGGCATGCCGAGAACATTCTCTACAGAAGTTTCGTAACTTATGAAACTTCTCCTCGGTGCATTGCTACTCGTATGTTCAACATTTTTACTTTCACAATAAATTATAATACGAGTACGTTGGTCTCATGCATTATTAAACATTAGGAAACATTATTTGGATACCATGTTTGTTACATTTATTTGATCTTGGTGAGTCCGTTTTATAAAACGCGATTATAATAATACTTATCCGTTCGACCAAAGTCTATTATTTATTCAAATTCAAGCAGGCCTAGAAACAAGCACTTTCGAATGGTCAACAAACATCTTAAGTGATCAATAAATACTTTGTTTCTACATAGTCCCCAGACTCCATCAAACATTTCGCGGGTCGTGATTATGTCGTGGTCCAAGGATTATTTTCCCGCTGAGGGAACTTCTATTCGCGACTTTACTTGAGCGACAGCTACTTAACCGTATTGTTTAAAAGGGGAGTAAAGTTTCACTTTATAGATTTATGGGACTTTATTGCTGTTTAATTGTGTTTTCAAGTATTTTCAGTTTGTTTTAATTAGGTATTATGTTATTTGAAAATTTTCAAGGACAATGAGTTACTTAATCTCACTTAATAGGGTAGGAATTAACATTTCAAAAGGTGGCCTATTTTATATTTTTATTAGTAGTATACCTATTTTGGACCACGCAAAATAGGCACATTTGATGTCGAGTTGCGGAAAACTGGCCAAAATACAATACAATAGTAGTATACCTATTTTTTGAGGTTTCCGTCGCTAGCCCTGGATTTTATTTAAGTTTCCTTACAATACTTATTTAAAAGTTTATGAATCATAATTTGTCTATGTATGAACATACCTACTTGCCATAACCATATTATACTCACAGCTTATTAAATAATCACCAAATAAAAAATAGAAAAAACGATTTCAACCGATTACTCCAAGACCCCCGATTTGTTTCGATCATTGGTTTCCTCAAATCCTAATTTCTGAATGCAAATTCTTGTAAATGAATGAAAATTACAAAAAGCGCCATACATGTACCTATAACATTTGAAGAGATACCTCGATTTCTCTAAGATCCCATCATCAGACCACAACTTGGTGCCAACGGACCATCTAGGGGTTATAGACGTTCGATCACAAAAAAATAAATAAAATCGATTCACAATTCTCGGAGGTATCGGGTAACATACAAACAACCTCCTCCTTTTTTTGAAAACAGTTAGAAATATAATATATGCTTGTGTGCTTGTGTTGATCATAATTAAGTGTAACTTTGAAAACCACTTAAAAAAATATTTACGCTAATGAATCTGTTGCCGAGTTCTATTTGTCGGCCGTATTGATATTGATTGAAGACTTGCCGGGGTACCTGAATAGCGTCAAAATCCGGAAACGGTTTTCACTAGATAATATTTTTTGTAATTACGTTTTTAATCTTTAGTAGGTAAAATACAACATAGATTCATGAAATGTTCTTTTATAGTATAGGATTTTGACTATTAGCCCCTTACAAAGTTACAAGAGTGCATGACAACCATTTAAATGAAGCTAGTATCCAAGTAAACACTACAAATTCAGCTAATATCAAGCTAGTTAAGTAAAGCAACGAACATTAGATTCCAAACTGTCAAAACTAATTTAATTATTTTACAAATTGCACGAGCCATTGTGAAGCCGGTTGTCTGGTTACTATAGAACTGTACAGTGCATTACAGTTATATAGTAGTTCTATAGAACTGTACAGTACAGTAGCCCTACTGTGAGTTCACAAGTAATGTTTACGCTAGCGTTTACTCGAGACGTACTTAAAGTAGTTCATCACGCTCGCTCCAATTCATCAGTGAGAGCGTGATAGACTGCTCTACGTATCGAGTAACCTTGCCAACTCATAATACGGCTGTAGTAACACAGCGACACTGAATTAACCGTAATGAATGAATAGCAATCCACAAAGGAGCTGAAACTTCACAGAAACGGTGAAATCAATGTAAATTAGCCTCACAACTTGTAGTGAGTGGAAACAAGTTACAGAGAAATAAAAAGGAGAGGAAATTGCTGCAGAATAGTTTCCCAAGTTACCCGAGGGACTGTGATAGAATACGCTGGTTGTTTGGGCTCAGTTTTGCATTGTAGTTGTAGGTACATTTGTATAATAATGTCAAATAACTATACCATATGTAAAGATAATACGGGAAATAAATTAGTTGAAAAAAACAAAAATAAAATCATTCATTAAGAAGTTTTAAGGGTCCCGTAGTATACAGGGTGGAAAGGGACGACGTTCCTTCCCGCTACCGAACGAGTCTACCAACCATTTCGATGAACTTTCAGTATGGGACCAACATCGAAAGTGTACATGGAAAATTGACTTTTCCATACTATTGAACTCTAACTTATTACTCACTTTGTATTAAGGGTTAATTTTTTTTAATATTTCGATGTTGGTCCCATAGGTACTGAAAGTTCATCGTAATGGTTGGTAGACTTGGTCGGTAGCGGGAAAGATTGTCGTTCCGTTCCACCCTGTATACTATTGGCACCGAGCAAAGAGGGGGATGGGGTACCAAAAACGATCACAGGGCTCGCTGTGCTGCTATTCTTTTTGAAAGACCTATTCAACGATACCCCACACTACAGGATTGCAGCTAAATAAAACAAATCATCCCCAATTTTTCTAGCAGGGAGGTACCCGAAATAATATTTTTCTATATTTTATTGTATCACGTAAATGGTTAGTACTAACGGCTAAGGCCGGAGCTATGCTCCGGACAGACGGCCATGGAAAAACTAAAAAGTACTAAAAAGTGCCCTGCCTTTTCATTTTTGATCCTAGGGTACAAAAATATGAAAAAAAACATACTTATGATATGAATAATACAAAAACTTTATTTTTATTTTTGTTAGACCTTAAACTCGTCTCTGCAAAATTTTAGCAATATATACAGTTGTGTGCAAAATAATAGCAGCAGTCAAAAAATAGCAGTCAATAAGTAAGAAAATGAAAACTTGGACGAATTATTTTGGGACTTTCTTTTGTTACTCAGGTACATAACATAATATTCATTCAAAACGAACTGCAAACTTTACTGAAGTAGAGAGTGTACAAATTTTCGATTATTCCGATTTTTTATTGAAGTAATTGGAGTGTTTGCTTCACTGAAGCCCTGGTCATAGCAAACATTAAGAAACAAACTAAGTTATCGGTGAAACTTCAACAAAAAATCGAAATAAGCGAAAATTTGTACACTCTGCGAGGAAGATGGTCATACAGGAAAAAATATATATTTCTGGATGAGATGGGTGTATATGTAAAGCTTTGGTTGACAACAATAGACAAGATACGAAACTACAATAATTGCACACAATTGTGAATTTTCCATTAGGTATTTCAGTTTTGAACACCATTCCTGCTAGGGGGTAAAAAAGCTGGTTTTCATGGCCACGTTTGTCTTACTTTCAATATTACTTCAGTAAAGTTTGCAGTTCATTTTGAATGAATATTATGTTAATGTACTTGAATAACAAAAAAAAGTCCCAAAATAATTCCTCCAAGTTTTAATTTTCTTATTGACTGCTATTTTTTGACTGCTGCTATTATTTTGCACACAACTGTATAATGCTAGGGGTTGCCATTATTTTGACGATTTTTGAGTTTTCATATCATCATCATCATCGTCATATCAGCCGAAAGACGTCCACTGCTGAACATAGGCCTCCCCCAAAGATTGCCACAATGACCGGAACCACCTTGTCCCCACAAGCCTACCAAGCAAGGCCTACCCACGCTGCGCCTTCCGGTGATTTGGAACTAGAATAAAATACTAATTTTATTTTTCATTCATTCGTGAACCACCCTAATGAAGATACGGCTTACAGAATACTTTAAAAATATTATACAAGTAGCAACATTATTTTGTATTTTTTTACTGTAATTCTGAATTTAAACTTTCGTGAGACATAATAACTATACATACAATAAAACGGTTAAAACTCACGAGTATTTAGTTACTACGCGCGACATGTTTCGGAGAGCCTACGATCCATTCATCCCAAGTTGTCTTATCTAGTACCTAAACAACTTTCTAACCTAAAAGTATACATTTTCTGTAGTAAACTGCTGTTTCCTTGATTAAAAATTAAGCAATTTACTAATCACTACGTACGGACTGCACAAATACGGACTCGGGTATTTTGGTATAGGCAAATATGGCAGTTTACACCAAAGAGAATAAAATCACTACGTTTTAAGAGACGGCACTCTCGAACAAGCCTAAAACCGAATTATGAAAGTATTTTGTGCCAACGTACACAATACAATGTCAATACTACCAACTTAAAAAAGCAACACTAGAGCTCGTCACTCACTACTTACACTTACTGTTTATCAATGTCGATAAAAGTGCAATAATTTTGCTGCACCTACCGTAATACTGAATTTATATTACCATAGAATAATGAAAGGGTAAAATAAAATAAGGCTGTAACACAATATTTATTATTATTTATTCATTTAATATAACACAAAAATATTTTTATTGTATTGGTATTTTTATTTCATTTTCTTAGTAGGTTATGGGCCCAATCGTAAATATTATACTATGGAGTGGCGATTTTGTTTTTCAGGAGTCTATAAGCAATGTAACCACTTAAATATACAATGGGTTGATTTTCAATTCCTGTTAAATCAATTTCGAAGAATCTGCTTCTCAAAATCGTTTTCATGAATTAAAAGGTGATACTCTCTTCTGTATTCGTTCTCCGTCCGATCCTCTTCTTCGATAATATACATCTGAAATAAAGCGATTATCGATAAATTTTGTTGCACTCTATTTGTGCATTAGCTTGCCTTATTTAGACGTTTGCCATTTAAATTATTTCTTATTTCATTAGTAACTGTTATCGTTTGCAGTTAAAAATTATATATTCAATTATGAAATGCAAAAATAATTTGCTACTAATATAAAATAATTTGATACTGACCTGCCTGGATCAAGAGGAAATGTTGGCAAAAATACGCCAGCAGTTCGTTTTAATCCACGCCGAACACCACACAATTCACATTTCCATATTGATTTGCCCCCGATTTAGACCAAAAATTTAAATATTTTGTATAAAACACAATAAAAACATGAACCCGGGATCCGCTTTCACAATAAACAATTATGACGGTACGTTTCTGACACTGATGTTTTACCTATTTAGGTGGTAAATAAAAGTATAATACGTCTTAGTTTGAAGGCCAGTATGATTATGTGCTAATAAAATGCAAACAGCAGTAAGTAGGCATTTTAATTCTATAAGATTATTTTTATATCTCAATGTTGGTACCAAATGCTTTCATAATTTACCATAGTATGAAGTGTCGAGGGGCTGGTTTACACCAGAAAACGTGTACTTTTAGGTTAGAAAGTTGTTTACTAGATAAGACAACTAAGGGTGAATAGACTTAAGGTCTAAGCACTGAGTCCGCGTTCACGCCAAGCGCCGCGCATGTCGCGCGTGGTTTATTATCATCATCATCAGCATATAATAGTCCACTGCTGGACGTAGGCCTCTCCTATTAACTATGCGTATAGACGCATTAGGAGGTAAATACCCATAATCGCCACGCTGGGCAAGCGGGTTGACGATCGCAGTAATGTGTCCAGTATGATGACGCTGCTGCCCATCATCATTTTTTTTATCAAATAATGGTCAGTGATACTTCAATCCCTTAGTCGACTCTCACGACACCCGCAGGAGGAGTTGGTGTGGTTGGTGGTGTATTATACTCATAGCAAAAAAACTGCAGTACTTTTAACCGAGTAAGTGTCACTTCAAGCGGAATTTCATATTGAAACGCTTTGTGAACCGATGTTAAAAATACGAGTAAATTAAAACATGTAGTTCGATATTGCACTTCCATATTTCATTTAAGCAGGCTTTAATTATGAATAAATAATGGTTTCCGTTACGTGATTTTCCAAAAATTTATCATCACAATTCCAAATAATATGTTTTAATTAATTAACAAACATTGCGGGAAATGTAACAATCTCATTACGTTTTCGATTGCGGCCGAAATAATAAGTAACTTTGGCGGCGAAATTATAATGCGTGCGCATAATTAAGCGTAACTGGGTTTATTGGTACTATTTATTTGATTAAATTCATATTTTAATTATAATTTTCAATTACATCGCATCCTTTACAGTAGGTAAACTACCGGCATATAAAATATGACATTCAGATTTTTTCAGTAGAACTTTTGTTTATTTTGTAAGTAGTTTCCACACTTACCTTACGAATATAGGCTAGGCTTTGTGCGCGCGACGAAAAAATTCGTTTCTTCATGAAGATTTTTTGTGTAAAGCATGGATTTAGTAGCCACATTTTTTTCCTAACTAGTACGGAAAAGTAAATTTCTCTCTTTAAGGCACTTGTTATGAAAAAAGCCGATCGATACACGTGTAAACTTTGCACTTGCATCGAAATGTACTCTACAGCTTTTTAGCAATATGCTGTGTCTCCCATTGTTATTTACAATACTTATAATATTAATTTCTGCAAAAGTACCAAAATAATATGCTATCTACATGCGTACATGTGCCGCTTACTCTATACTCGCCTATACAAAAAGTCACGAATGTAATATATTAGTGGCCGGTACTCTAGTTTTAACGCGTTATACGCGGTTTTACCTTATTCGTGTCATGTAACTGTCTGGGAATTAGTAATTTTATAAAATTAAGCACGAAGAGGAACAAATCTAACTAAACATTGATGGCATCAACAGTAACAAGAACAGTATATAGTTCTAGGATATCTATTGGTGTTAAAAGACACAGACAGTTGGCACATTTAATTTTGTAAAACCGTAATATAAGTGAAGTGCTTTTTTTTTTCCTTTTTCCCTTTTAGATTACAAAAGTGATTAGGAATTGAAAAATATTATATTATGTGTGCAAATGCTACATAATATAATATTTACCTTAACTTTATTAAAGAAATTTCGGTGATACTAAGTTTAACACAGCAGATATTTAATTATCCCTCGACTTCAGTACGTGGAATTACAATAAAAGGTCCGTGTTTTACTGAGAACAATTACTGTAAAATTATTTTTCCACGAACAATGAATCTTAGACAATGTTTTTTCTCATGGGTTTCGTAATTGGAATCTTGTTTGAATAAGTTCATTACGGGAAGGAACTTTGCGTGTCTCACAATTATAATTTAAAAAATCGTGGCCGTAGTCTATTGTTTTTGGTTGCCTTAAGAGAGAAGTTGTCTCAACTAAGGCTGAATGGACTTTAGGTAGTAACCTAAAGTCTATTCATCCTTATTGAAAAACTGTCATATTTGCCTATACCAAAATACCTGAGTCCGTATTTGTGCAGTCCGTCCATAGTGATTAGTAAATTGCTTAACTAATTTTAAATCAAGGAAACAGCAGTTTACAACTGAAAACGTGTACTTTTAGGTTAGAATGTTGTTTACTAGATAAGGCAACTAAGGATGAATGGACTGTACATTTTACTATTTATGGAAAATGTCACATAAATAACTTTATAATTATCAATATTATCATGTATCACTCGATATCTTATGTCGTGGGTGACCTTTACGACAGAAAACCAATTAGAAATTTGTAACTAAAATTATAACTTTAGATATTGCGATAAGACTAGGTAAGTACAAACTAACGAATTGTCAGCTTATTCTACTTTGGAGACGTGTCGAATACAGATCCAGGACTATTTTTAAAAGATAGCTTTCTTCTGCTAGAACTGGGTCACTTGCAGTGTCACGTGTACGGAATAAACATCCTTGTTTCTAATCCTAACCTCGTATCGGAATCGTTTTCAGAACCTCCCCGTGATCTGGGTTTTAATGCTGAAAGAAAATATAGGTACCTCTAATATACGTTTAGGTTCTTTATTTGTGAATAGGTAACATAAATATGGTCTTTCCTGTAATCAATTGTTAACCTTTACGTCAAATGTATGATTTAACTGCATTTACTTCTCATGCGGACTATAAACTCGACCAAATATTAGCTTTGTTGGTCTTAGCTTTTGGAATGTTCACGGAATAGACGCGAACTCTTTTCTTCTATCTTCACCTTACGTTACATTTCAGAATTCTCCGTAATAGGACTTACTTACTTGTGCAGATGTGTAACCAAAATATAAAAAGAATTTGTAAAACGGGATCAGATCAATCTGATGAACCTTTTATATAGACGTAAGGATTTGTCACGAGTTCCAAATTCATACTTAATAGTATATAAGTGTAATAGTCTAAGTGCATCCTAGTCTATTAATATTTGTATGTACTTGAATAATATTTAGGTGAGTAAAACGTCAAAGATAAAGCTCACCAAATTTTGTAAGCGGGCATACGACATTTACCAAAATAAGATTACCAGTGTAAAAAGTAGGTATGTACATTTACCAGTGTAATAAGAACGTCGTAACATATTTATGAGCGGATTCTTTCGATACTTCTTTTTGCACTTGACTGTACTTACCTAGGGAATTTCATGGCATGGCAGTCAAAGAAGATACGAAGTTTTCTTTTCCTTAAAATAAATATGAAGCACCGTTACCTATCGAGTGCCAGTAATGGATGCGTTTAGTTTCCAAATCCCGTATCAGATGAAACCGGAAGAAAATTTATAGAGAAAACTCCTCGCGTAGGCTATAATTTGAATAGATTTACAGCCTACGCAATCTTCGTTATTAAGGATCACGTATAAAAGTCTAAATCGAAAATATGTTTTACATGAACGTCGTGAGGTTCATTTTTCGATAGATTTTTAGTAGAGATAAGATATTGTGATAGTAAGAGGTGCGAGTTAGTCGAAGGTGGGCGATTGCTGTAATTTGCACGGTTCCTTATCTGTGATTAGCGATAATGCGGACACGTTCCTGCCTGTGTAAGGAATACCGGTTCTTATTGGTTCTGCGAGAGTTGTTTTCGTGAAAGCTAGTGTGATGAGAACCAGCCAGGCAACCAGTGAGGGTGTTAATCGGTTGTCGTGAATTAGTCATAGTATTTACCTATAATCATTTAAAATCCCTCCAAGGTTCGATCAATACTATTAAGTGTATATCAGCGTGTATATAGGTTATATGTAAAGAAAAAGTATTTTATTACCTACCCACTTATTTACCTACGACTACATGTAGCCGTTTGCGCAAGAAGTCCGAGTAAGAATACTCGGAGTATAAATAAATAATATCAGTATTATCTTCTGATAATACTGATATTATTTATTTATACTGATTGATATAGACACACGGTCAATGAATACGGTTCAGGTGGTTTTTTTCATAGAAAATAATGCAAACATGGAGATTTCAAATATTTTTTCAAAATATTTATAGTGTTGGTAAAATCTATTTTTAAATCAGATTATATTGGAATTTCCCAAAATTTATAAATAAATCCAAAAAAGCATTAAAATTGTCGTTAGATCAGTTTGTAGAGACAAAAATGTAGACCGTTTAAGAAAACCACCTAAAATAGTATGATAAAATAGTAGTATGGTAATACGAGTTTTTTTAATCATGAGTTGATATTTTTATATCTACAGGTGCGTTCAAACCAAAAGAGCATTCGCTATTCTAACCCCCCACTCTACGAAATCCGATCGTTACACAAAACGTGATTGGTTGATTTCGTAGAACGGGGGATAGAAGAGCGAATGGTCTTTTGGTTCGAACGCACCTTACGGTGTCATCTGACGATAAAGTTCCGTGTTTTTCGGATCGAGTGAAAACTTTAGGGAAATTCCAATACAATCTGATGTTAAAAACTGTTCCACTTGTATTATAAATATTTATTTTAAATATTTGTAATCAGCATGTTTCCAGTATTTTCTATGAAAAAATCCGCCTGATCCGTATTCAATGACCGCGAGTGTATTATACAGTGTGTAAATCTAATACGGGCGATCAATTAAACCAGGCATGGGATTCATTAGTGTAATCATGGATTACAAGGTTTTTTTAATTACTCTTAATTTAGACCCCACAGATTTTTTTTAAGATTATCGGAGCAGCAATGTAGGTACGAACATTTGTTATTGTTGATATGGCAGTTATGTCATCTGCTTTTGAAATTAGCTGTCAACGAGTGCTTAACTCGCGTATGTTGCTCTACATTGCGCGCCGAATTATTTTGTATGCTAATTTTGTTGCTCTAATTTTAAGTAAAAGTTATTTGAATGTACTTATTATGTCGTAAACTAACACCCGTTAAGAGCTTCGCCCGTATTAGACTTACACCCTGTATACTGTGTGGTTCTGTTGCACATCTCTCCAGGATAAAGTTCTATTCTAGCTACCGGTCAAGTACCTATACTCTTTAGATCAATCCTATAAGCTTCTACGCTCGCAAAGAAAGATGAATGTGAGTTTATAAATTCTAGGCGATAAGGGAGATCAGTAAAATGTATCTTCCCGATAGATGTGAGCGTTCTAAGACTACTTACTGTGTTATTGCTAAGAGCTGAGTCATGAGATTTTTTGAAATAATCGCTTAATATTGCTTTATAAAG
Source organism: Thaumatotibia leucotreta (assembly GCA_025490895.1). NCBI lineage: Eukaryota > Metazoa > Arthropoda > Insecta > Lepidoptera > Tortricidae > Thaumatotibia > Thaumatotibia leucotreta. Next base: position 36,824 of record JALPQI010005446.1, read on the forward strand.
AAATTCAATATTTATCGAGGTACTTTAGATAACATTTAAGTACCAGGACTGTTTTTTTTAACAGACTACTGAAGCGAATTATTTGTAAATTTGTGAATAAACTATTATGACAATGTCTGCTGCCAAAACAGGAATTTGTCGATGTGTCATTACTCATTAGATTTATAAAGGAAATGTAAATAGTGGGTTAGTATGTTATATAATATATGGTCGCAGGTATGCGCAATGAACAATAGTGAGTTTTTTCTGCAGACCCTGAACCCTGTTAAGTGTTCGAAACGTCGGAATGAAGTTAAAATTAGTTAATATACGCGAGTTTATGCGTTTTCATTGTTTTATTTCATGTGTAATCCTCGCGGTGACCGAAGAAAATATTAGTGAGTTTTTTATTAAAACTTATTGAATTTGTCATATCAGCTGAAAGATGTCCATTGTTGGACTTAGGCTTGCAACGATTGCCACAAAGACCGGTCATGACCGTTAGATACGGACGGCGCATCCAGCGGACTCCTGCGACCTTCACCAGTTCGCCTTGTGGGGGGCCTACCCACGCTACGCCTTGCCATAGCCCCAACGACCATCGGTTTTGCATGCAATGTGCTCCGCCCACTGCCACTAGCAATTCGGAGAGCAATACCAGTAACTTTGCTTCTGCTGCGTATGGCCTCATTCCTTATACGATCTCGCAGAGCAATTAGAATAAGAATAAGAATAAGAATGGTTTATTTGGTGGCATACAATACAGAACAATAAATACAAGTATCAAACAGTAAGGATGTGAACACCAAAAAGGATGCCACTCAGCATGTTTCGTGTCAGATGACACGACGCTGGTTTTCAGGGCAACCGAGCTAAAAAGTGAAAAATAAAAATAACTAGAAAAATAGGTAAAACAGTAACAAGAGTCGGTTCCATTCCCAGTATAGCCCTCTCCATTGCCCTTTGGGTGACTTTGGTCTTTCTTTTGATACTGTAAGCGATAGGTAATATAATATTAGCTTATCTAAGGATAATATAAAGGCAACACCATGTCCCAAAACAATTATAAGAGTATGCAGTCCACTGCTCTCATAAAGTATGCAATCCAATGCTCCGTTGCTAATTGGGTATACTAAATAAAATGACATGACTCCTATAAATGCTATACTGCTTTGCACCGAATTGCACAACCATCAAAATAGGAAATCAGCATTTACAACCGCAATACCTATTTGCTAAGCGTACTTAATCATACTAAAAGACCAAGTTTGTAATTTCACAAAGTTTATTTGCTAATAGCTCCTATGCTAGCTTTAGTTACGACTAACGCTCTAATGCTCGATGTTTGCTCTGTACCCGTACCATGAGTAGACAAGCAAGGTTTTCGTTGGCGATTACTTGACTTGCAGAGCAGTCTATCACGCTCCCACTGATATATTGCAGCGACCCTGATAGACTAATGTATCGAGCAAAGTTAACGTCAAAGTTAATTGCCAACTCCTGGTATGGCGTACTGTTTAGATTCAGAATTCCCGTTATGTGTGCTGCGACCGCATGCAGTGGTGGTGCATTTACGACTAAATACAGGCGCGGATCCAGGATTTAGTTCAGAGGGGGCATTGACATATGATATGATAGTATTTTATACTGAAATATATTTTTAAAATCGTTAACAATAAAAAGAGCGTAAGTGTATTCAAGCTTTGGGGAAGAAGTTGCTTGTACAGTTGACGTCAATCAACTCATCATACTGAATATATCATTACGGTTTAGTTGCCAAAAATATATTTACACGACTTTATTTCGTTGACATTAAGGTCGTGTAAATATATTTTTGGCACCTAAACCGTTATAATATCTTTGACGTTGACTGTACAAAGTTTGTATGAAATATTTATTTATATAATCTTTATTACTGGGAAAAAAGTACAAATGGCAGAGTTAACATTCTCTACCAGTCAACCATTGGATCAAACAGATAAGTTTTAATGTGGATGCAACGACTAAATTACACGAAGCTAGAAGAATACACGCGTTCATAAATATACATAAGTAATATAGCAATAGCGATAGTTGCTTATGAAGCAAGCGTTTGAAAGCAAACTTAATCAATGAATTAAATTTATATTCCTGAAGATATATACTTTACCAGTATTATATAAACTAAATTCAGAAAATGGACAGTTTGAGTGGGTAATTATTTAATCAATTTGGGGTCATATCCATATTATTGGGAATAATGACGCCTATTTTGTCCGATATCTGATATTAACTTATGTGACCGGGAATAGGAATCACAATACCAAATAATCTAGTAATTCCACAGATGTCATATATACCATAGATCAAGCAAACGTATCTACTTAGCGTGTCAAATGAACTCAGTAAAATCTACTGAGTTGCCCGTCTTTAATCGCAGCTTGCAGCTTTCAGGCGTCAAATTTTGTAAGTTGAAGTGAACAAAAACATTAATAGTGCCTCCTTAAGTAATATTAATTGCAACAGCACAAAACATATGAATACTCAAGGGCCTGATACATATTTAAAATCATAGGCAAGTAACAACTTCAGTACAAAATCTGACACGCTCGGCCGCCATACAAATGAATGAACTTGTTTCTTCTATCCAAATCTAATTCTGTGAGTAATTCCTTACCTCTAGTACTGAGTATGGGATTGTAAATATGTGAAGTATATACGTACCGAAACGATTAGGGAATTCAGCAAGTGCATATAACACCTATAGCATTGGGCACGGTCCATTGTATTAGCCTGATTGTACTGCGGGCTTTGTCTGCGAATGGTTAACACTATAATTAAGTTTTCTGTGAACACAAGCAGTACTTGAACTGTTAATTCTATTGATGTAATTTAAAAAGACAAGCAATTATAGATTATATGTATACCAGCGTACACTGAACACTGATTTTGTATACTGTTTTTCAACTAAGAGTAAAAAACTAAAGATCCTTGTTTCCGTCTCTAATACTTATAATTTTATCGTATTTTCTTAATACCATATATCAAAATTGTATTTTATTTCCTTACTTTTTTACTTGTACTACAATAAAAGTAACCATGGAACTAAAAAAACTAAGACATCTTTGCACCCAACCATCCGACACCGCAATTTTGAGCGAGCATCTTCAAATGTTCGAAGCGGACTACGTCTAGAAAATAGAAATACACATTCCTATTATATTGTGATGTTACGGCCAATACTATGTTTGGAATCCAAATTTCAGTTTTTGAGGCAAATGGATAGACACGGAAGTGTTCTGTTATACAAGGCAGGTGCAATTTGAAATTAAAGACATATTATTATTTGGATGCAAATCAAATTAAGTAGGTATTAACGTAACATCGACTACGTTTTTATTTGAGAGTATGCCAATGTATGTTGGTAAATTTTCAAATGCCAATTAAAGCTTAAGAAACTTGTGTTAGCCCATTTATAATTAATCCACCCAGACTTAAAAGCTCGCAGCCACTTAAACTTGCTTCGGTCGCAATTTTCTTGCGATTCAAACTTCACATGAAACTTTTGTCTCAAGGAAGATATCCGAGTTTCAAAGTACGGAAAAGACTAAAAACGGTTTAAAAGTTGCATGGCGTGACTCGGGCCGAAAGACAGCTGCAAACTTGCATTCCTTTGTCAATGAAAAATACATAGTTTCATTGGGATCCAGTTAATGAATATTCTATGTGTGGACTATGGACCTAGCTTTTTTGTTGTAAAATTGTATCGAGATTTACAAAAATAGCTCTTTTAAGGGCGTGACGAAGACTAGAAAATACGTTAACCACTTTAACCAGTGGTTTACATTTATCTGCTTGGTTTATTTATTTATTTTATCATATCCGCTAATAAATCCGTTACAAATTAGATGCATTTCGAAGTTTTGGTTATTGATTCTCGGAAGGTCTGAGACCTGAATAAAGCATCGTGATTGGGCTGTAGGTATGAAAATATCTTTCAGTACAGATGATGCATTTTTACCCATTAGTGCGAGAAGTTGTTCATTTCTTGTCCGGTCGAAACTTTGGTGGGCCATCTGTACTGGAAACGTACTAGGATACACGTGCAAAAAGGAAATTCATATTTCGTATTTTAATTTCGTTTCAATCCTAATTTTTTTCGCACTTGTATCATAATGTACTATTTTGAATACCAACGCCATGTCAAAAAACCATCGCACAACGACGAGTCCGACTAGCACTTGGATGGTTTTGCTTTTTATTTAAAACTAGCGACCCGCCCCGGCTGCGCACGGGTTCTATACCTACATAAAAACCTTCCTCTTGAATTACTCTACCTATTAAAAAAATATCATCAAAATCCGTTGCGTAGTTTTAAAGATTTAAGCGTACAAAGGGACATAGGGACAGAAAAAGTGACTTTATTTTATACTATGTAGTGATATGAAGGTACGAGTAACTCATCGCTTATGCTGCAATTTCTTTACAAAAACGTTCGCTTTCTTATCAAATTAGTTTCTTTTAGTCTGAAGGGAGATACGAAGTTTTCCCATTAAGATGTTATCGTTGTAAAAATTCTCGTGCACGGGAATTGGGTTAACGTTTAAAATATTTTGGAGCAAGGTGAAATTAATGCCAGAGGTGAGCCGTATCATATATGCAAGCGTGCACTTCAATCAGGAGCGAAAAGGTCAAAGTTTGCGAATAGTGGAAAATTTAATTATTTTACATGACCTGAATATTTGGTTTCCATTTTTTTGGTGTTGTTCTGTTGTCAAATATTCGCAAAGTACCAATAAGTCATATAAGTATAACCAATAATCATATAATATTTTAGATTCCGTAGCCAATATGGCAAAAACCGAACCCTTATAGTTTCGCCATGTCTGTCTGTCCGTCTGTTAGCAGCATAGCTCAAAGGCCGTTAATACTATAAACTATTTCGAACATAATCGGCCCAGCCGTTTTTAAATAACTATGGACCCTACACTGAGCATGGCCCGACATGCTCTTGGCCGGTTTTATTTTATAGTATAAAGAGTCAACCAATTGGAACCCTCTAAGAAAAGATGTCAAAATATGGCATTAAATAAATCAGATTGTTATATCTAAATGTCTTACTATAATGTCACTTTCTTGTTATTTTGACGTGGTTATAGTGTTCTAGGGTTCCAATTTGTTGAGTGTACATACTTGTACTATTTGACAGTAATGATGACATACGATGCAAACGGGACGATCATAGCTCTGCTGGTTGGTACGTAATATTTTTTTGAGATTGCTATGGACAGGGAACTTTCTTCACATCACATCATCACTGGCGGGTGATTGAAAAAATAAAATAATATTTATTATTTCCATAAATATTGTTTTAATATTTTATCGCAATTGTTTTTTTAATTTTGCTTATTTTCACAGTCCCTTCTTAAGCGCTTTCATAGACTAGTCTCAAAATACTTAAATAAATGACAAAATACTGGCTGTATATTTCCTATCACGAAATATTTGGTACGACTAAGTACCTTATATTTTAGTTTGTTTTTTCTTATACACCGTGTTTTTTTATTTCCGTTAAATGTAGATTTAGCAAATCATGAAAGTTTAAATCGATAAGTTGTAGTTACGTTAGTAAATATTTAATGTCTGCCATGAAATGCTATTGCTCCTAACTATACTAGTTAGCCTGAATTATACAAATAACAAACTAACTGGGGCACAGTCCCAGACTTTGTTCTATAGGCTAACTTCATTATTCAGTAGGCACTTCTAGCAGGACTGTTAGCACTTTATAAAATGTCGGTAACATTAAGGGCAACTCGTTAAAAGCATTTTTTTTCTGTAGTAATAAATTGGTCACGATTTATAAATGTGATGATAGATATTGAACCCACATTAGTTCTAAATATATGTATTTAGATCGATGTTCTGAACAAAATGTCTTTATAATAGTTTATCTTATTAAATATGGATATTTTGCGTCTTACCTTGGTAAAAAAAAATAGTGGAGTTTCGATCAGATACGTGTTTTGTTTATTAAAAGTTTCAATCACTTTTTTTATGTCACTCGATGCTATGGTCGATGTATGTCACGATTTTCTAGGTCACCCTTAAAATCACAGTTTAAGGCACTGGTCTCACCGCAAGCTATTCACTAAGCTATGAACTATCGGCTATAAAAACGAACAAAAGATACGCACTCCCGTGTAAATAAAAGACACGGCGATACTCGGCGGCAAATATATTCTTTGGTTACCGCGTGGGATTACTCATGAAATAAAACTAAAACAAAAACGGATAACTCGCGTATATTTATTAAATTTTCGGGCAGACTATGGAGCCTGTAAAGTGTTCGAAACGTCAGGATGAAGTTAATTTCAATTCATACGCGAGTTTTAAGTTTTTATAGTTTTTTTTTCAATCTTATAATATTAACCTTTAATTTAATGTAATATTTTTAGTACAGATGGTGCCTTTTTTACGCGCTATTGTGTGAAGTGGCTCATTTTACGTCAGGCCCGAAACTTCGTCGGGCCACCTGAACTAAAAAACGTCGTGCGAGATATGTGAAAAAAGGATATTCGTAACTCGTGCCGATTTAAAACACTCCCTTCGGGCAAGTATCGCCTTGTATCTATTCCTGTAAAGTTTATAGCCGATAGTTCATAGCTTTGTAGCTCGTAAGACCGGTGCCTAATAGCATTAAAATACACAAAACTTTGATTTTTTTGACAGTTACGTGGTCCTTCCAACTTTCCGAGGTGGGTCGTTTCTTCTCGTCGGTATAGGAGTTAGACGGTATAGGAGTTAGACAGGAGGTACACTGTTTTCGGTCACTTTTATTTTTTTAAATATGGACATTTTTAATAGTAGAATTCATGCATAATGTGAGCGTATAGTAGGGCGGTACAATCAAACACGGGTATTTATTCTTGCTTCATATTTATTGAAGACGTATAGTTAACTTAGTAACAGAATTTAAAAGATATTTACAAGGAAGAGTAATATTTAAGACATGGGGAAAATAGATTTTAGTTTGGTATATATAACATTTTTGTTAACCTAATGATATGTTGGGAGTTACCTTGTCATAAAATGCATTGTTTGTAAAGTAGGTACATACAACAAATAATTAAATTAAAATATCAGTTAATGAATGCGTACTAAGGTAACTCTTTCTAAGATCCAACCTAGGGAACAGATTTTACTGCTGGGCGATTTTAATGCAAGGGTCGGCCGTGACTATGAGGCTTGGCCTGGGGTGCTGGGGAGGCATGGTGTTGGTAATATGAACAGTAATGGCTTGCTGTTATTGTCTCTGTGTGCAAAGTTTGATCTAGCAATTACCAACACTATGTTTAGATTACCCGCTAAATATAAAACATCATGGATGCACCCTAGGTCAAAGCACTGGCACCTCATCGACTACGCTATCATAAAGCAAAGTGATTTTTCCCAAGTCCGTATCACTCGCGTCATGCGAGGAGCTCATTGTTGGAGTGACCATAGGCTGGTAATAACTAAGTTAAGACTGCGTCTTTATTCACCTCGCAGATCACAAAGAGTGAAAACTGAGCACCTAGATGTAGAGAAATTACAGGATCTAGAAACTAGGAAGATCTATGCTCAAGCGATCACTAAAACGACCGAAGTTCTAGATTACGGCACAGGTGACCCTATTGCTAATTGGAATGTAGTCTCGTCCAGTTTAGTCGAAGCAGCCTCAGAAACACTTGGTGTAAAGTCATGTAGACACGAGGACTGGTTTGACGATAACGACGAGACCTTGACTGAGGCGCTTAGGAAACACCGGGCTTTGTTGAGTTTGGGTCGTAGTGATCAAGTAGACGCAGCAAAGCAGAATGGTACTCTTCTTCGGAGAAAAATAAGGGAAATAAAGGACAAGTGGTGGCACGACAAAGCCGCGCGCATACAATGGCTTTCCGACACGAACCAACTAGGGGCTTTCTACAGTGAAGTTCGTCAGCTTATAGGTCCTACAAAGCGAAGTTCTGCGCCGTTAAAATCTTCTGACGGCAATCTTCTTGTCACCAATAAGGTTGATGTACTTAAAAGGTGGGCAGAGCATTTCAATAATTTGCTGAACGTGGATCGTGTTGTAGACATGCAGCATATTGACTTAATACCAGCACTGCCTACTGAAGAAAAACTGGATGAGCCCTTGTCTTGTCGTGAGGTTGTCGTTGCTATACAACAACAACGAAATAAAAAGGCAGCGGGCATTGATAACATACCTGGCGAGCTGTTAAAGTATGGAGGGGCGGAGCTTCATGAAGCGGTCTGGAAGCTGTTCTCTAGTATGTGGGATGCAGAACGAGTACCTGCTGACTTTCGAGTCTCTCGTATCTGCTCCTTATACAAGAATAAAGGAGATCGTTCTGACTGTAACTCCTACAGAGGTATATCCCTTTTGACCTCCCCGGGGAAGGTCTTTGCCCGTATTCTGCTGAACCGCCTGTTGCCATTGTCGGAAAGTATCTTACCTGAAACCCAATTCGGCTTCCGGCCAGATAGAGGCACATGCGAAGCTATTTTCTCTGTGCGGCAACTTCAGGAGAAATGTAGAGAACAAAGTCAACCGATGTACCTATGTTTTGTTGACTTAGAAAAGGCTTTCGACAGCGTGCCTCGCGAAGCTTTATGGGTGGTACTAGCGAAGCTAGGATGCACGGAAAAGTTTATTAGGATGATCCGGCTACTCCATGATAACATGCAATGCTGCGTAAGTATCAAGGGCGATCAATCGGAGTTTTTCTCTGTCACCTGCGGCGTGAAACAAGGATGTGTGCTAGCGCCAACTCTGTTCGCCTTGTACTTCGCAGTGGTAGTTCGGGAGGCACTTCAAACTTCTTCTAATGGCATCCATATTCGCTATCGCACCGACGGTGGTATATTTAATCTAGCCCGGCTCAAAGCGCGCACTAAAGTGTCTCACGCAATAATAACGGAGATGATGTATGCAGATGATTTGTGTTTTGTGGCTGAATCCCCAGGTGCTCTGCAACAGCTAATGTCGAGTCTTGATGAGTCATGTCAGAGATTTGGCCTTAAAATAAGTGTAAAAAAGACTGAGGTTTTGGTCTTAGACTCAGTAGCCAATCCGCAGGTAGACATCAAACTCGGCCGGGACTCTCTTAAGCAAGTAGAGCAATTTAAATACCTGGGGAGCACTATATCAGCCAAGTGCCACCTTGACAACGAAGTCAACGGCAGAATAGGAGCTGCTGCAGCAGCTTTCGGCAAACTTCGTTGTAAGGTACTTCAGTCACACGACATAAAACTCCCTACAAAGGTAGCTGTATACATGGCGATCGTCCTACCGAATCTCCTCTATGCCTCGGAGACGTGGTGCCTGTATCGTAGGCACATTCGTTCATTAGATAGTTTCCACCTGAGATGCCTCCGTGACATCATGGGTATCCATTGGTCTGACCGTGTTAGGAACACGGAGGTACTCAGACGTGCAAATGTCACCGGAATAGAGGCCTACCTAATGAAACGACAGCTGCGATGGTGCGGACACATCTCTCGCATGTCACAGGACAGAGTGGCGAAGCGCATCTTTTACTGCGAACTGCAGCATGGCAAGCGTAAGCAGGGCGGCCAGTTTCTGCGGTACAAGGATGTGCTGAAGCGTCACATGAAGAGGGCATGCATAGAGCCAGTGACTTGGGAGAGTGTAGCCAGTGACCGCTCTAAGTGGAGGCAGACTGTGCACGCGCAGGTGCGTGACTTTGAAGCTAGGCGACGCTCAGAACTCGACGCTAAGCGCGACGAGCTAAAGGCCAGACCGCATGTGGCCATTAATTATAATTATGTCGGAGGGGTGCTGACTTGCAGCGATTGTGGTCGTACATTCGTTGCAAAAATCGGCTATGTCAGTCACCTAAGAGCTCATCAGCGACGCTCTCAGCAGAATGCAGTCGCCGTGGCCGAAACCGGCTAGGATAGGATGATGACTAAGGTAACTTAATTCAATATATTATTTAAGTGGATTGCACAAAATATATACATTTCCGCAGGTATATATACAAATGATATACTTTAATGTTCTAAAAATAATAAGTAACTATATTTAACAATATTATCCTAATCAAATTTAAACTACACCTTATCAACGTGCACAACATTTAACAGTGATTAAAATTATCTATTAACTAGTCAAATAAGATCTAACGGAACACGGTAAATAAAACTCTCAATAAATTAATCAACCGTGGCCAGTTTTATAAAAAGTTTTCCTTTATCATAATGGATAATTTAAAGACTTTTATAAAGCCAGTCTTTAAACAAATAAATAGGTACTAAACCTTACACAATTTTATTATAAATCTAACAATGATTTTGATATGCTTGATATTCTTGATATCACACAAGTAGCTGAAATTACTTCTGTTCTTTTAACCATGGTAACCATTTTATCACTGAAAGTTACTTGAGCAACTTGTGCTGAAATATTTGTTAGCTGCAAGTATCTTGTTCGAAAGTTGCCTCCAATCCCTAATATTAGTTGTATCTTCGATACATCACAATACTGGTACATCGTATATCCAAGTAGAACGAGTTATATTATCACTTTTACGAACGCAAATCTAATTTGGCTAGGTATCCTATATTTATAAAATAAACTTTGAAGAAAATTTCAACGCTTCAATCTGACATTGTCTGATTTACTTTGAACGGTCACTCATTCCGTGTTCCACAATTTATAATTATATATACAAGGATGTATTTTTACTTTTTCAGAACGGTAAAAATCTTAATTCTGATCAAATTTATCACAGATCTGTGAGGTTTAGTTTCCGGTACTTTTTGGTTTAGAATTAAAAAAAGTAAACAGATTTTTCGTTTATTTATGTACCTCACCATATTGACTTTATCTCACAAATGTAAAATGATATTAATAATTGCCTGTCTCTTTGTAAATACCTGTTTGTAAGAAAGGGACAATATAAATGAAATGAGGGATTGATATCGTAAGTTTAAAACTCCCAAGAGACGTTAAACTATGTCCTCGTTTAACTCGATAAGCTTTCGACATTACATTAGTTACTAATGCTTGCTCCAATTGACGATAGGTACTTGTAATGGATCGAAAAATATCGCTCAACATTTGACTTAAATTACGTAAGTACTGAAATATTTAATTTATTGCGTTAAATATTCAGTTTTAAAGATTTGCGTTCGCAGAAGCTGACATTGTAAGTACAAAAACATTTAAATATTCGTTGACTGTTCTCTGATTTGGAAATTAAATATTGATAGTGGCGATTAGTGCTATCCGGCCGTCGGTCGGGTCGTCTCGGGCGCTGCCCTGTCCGGACACTTTATGCTAAATATTACTTAAACTTACTCAACTAACTCTTCAGTCTTGGACGTTTCGCTTAAATAGAATACTCCTAAACCCGCGTTGAATGTATATCGATATCTCTCCACTTTTAATATAATTTAAATTGTGTACGTACATGCTACAGTGTGACCAACACACCCAATAACGATTCCAGAACAACACTGAGATCAAAGTAATTTATGATATTATTATAGACACACACATAATGATTCGGACTAAGATTTCGAAGAGTATCGTTCTAAAGAAGACAATTAGCTACTAACTTTAACATTGCAATGATGAATTTGGAAAACATGGGAAATATTGTTAAGAATTTGAAAAATCACATCCACTAATAACATAAAAACATTTACGAGTCACACGACACGATCAAAACTTACGACATCTAAAAAGAGAAAGCGAAAACTGTACACAATATGCATCCTCGTGAAATTACTCTAGTAGAAAACATTTAGCTTAGTATTTACGCCTCGACTAGTGTTTACTAAGAACAAACTGATCACAAACAGCTTTAAAATCCATACCTAAATGTGTAAAAAACGCTGTGTAAAGGTTTGCACATAATACTTAATTATTAGCTATTAATATTAAAAATATATTGCTCAGGGTTTCAGTGGGTCGGTCTATCGAATCAGTGCGTCATAATTGTAAAAGATCTTCGCTGATCTAAATCAAGCATAACCATCGACCGTGTCTTTCATACTTTCAAGTTTTGTTCCCGTTTCGTAGACACTGTCAAAAGGAATAAATATAATATAATATATTCAGTATAAATCATCACTTTCATTGGTACAATAAACCCAAAATGATTTCGGTATAAATATATCTACATTGTCTAACTAAAGTGCAGCAAAATTTTGTATACAAAACATTCCATACTAATAAATAAAATTTGTTTTTCCAGGTGTCCTATTTTGTAATTATGCTAGATGTATACATATATATTTTAAAAACCTTATACACTAATGATATGTTTTATTTTGATATGTACGAATTACATTCGATCACAACGATATGGTGCGTCCATGATTGGAAACGCTTGCCGTTGGGAAGTTAGTCCTCCGGCCAGCCGAGGTCTTCTCCTACTAGATCGTAGAACCTCTGATTGTGCTGTATAAAAAACTTTCTAAGCTTGGTGACGACGGCCGGGTCGACCCGAGGGTGCTTACGTCCTTTTGTTTCCCGCAAACACTTGTCCGTAGTGTCATTTCGTAAGCAATAAAAGCCTTTCGTTTCGTTGAAGTAGAAGTTTCTCCTTCCTGAACAAAAACAAAAGAAAACACTAAATAATTATTGTCAAGTACAATTCAAATCGTAGCAGTTCAATATGACGATTCATAAAATAAAAGAAATGGAAGCAAGAGAGAGTGGAAAGAGGAAACTGCTTGCAAACAAGCTAAAATTATATTAGGACGCAGAAATCAAAGGAGAACCAGATACCTTACGAAGTTGGAAAAAAAGCAACTCGAGGATGTTGGCTGGAATCATTACGGGACAGGCATCTTAAGGTGATGGGAATAAGCAATGAAGCCACCTGTTCACATTGCGGGAGAGGCGAAACTAGTCAGCATGTTCTGACGGAATGCATTATGTATGCAGCGGCAAGACAAAATGTGTTTGGCAGGGATAAATTGGAGGAGAAAGAAACTCAAAGACGTCGATCTTAGGGATATCTTATGGTTCTACAAGAAAACAAGGAGGCTAGAAGGAAGTAATGGGGTAACGCAGCCGGGACATTAACCTGCAGATCCAGCTAAGGGAAATGGGCTGAATGAGCACATCAGATGCTCGACAATCCGCTCAATTCCAGCTGAGCGTCCTTCCAAAACATAACATGGCATAACATGTGTATTATTCGTCTCTTTGTATTTTGATTTCACTCCGGCAGAGACATTTCAGGTTTCATAAAGGGTACTTGAATATTTTTCATATAGTCATGTGGCCTGTCACTCTTGCTACAGCCAAGTTTTACAAAATACCTACATACCTACCCACTTACATAACATATTTGTCTATTTGACTGTTAACACAATCACTTTCGCGTAACTTCTGGGTTTACATATCACATAGTAAAAGTGACAAACTCACCAATTTTATGTTCTAATCCAAGGAACTTCTCAATGCGCCGCAGCTGAGGCACGGGGTCTTCGATGAGCAGGTCCCCGTTCACGACGAGGATCTGTTCCCGAGGGAACACTTCCAGCCAACGATGCAGGTATGCATGGTACAGTGATATGGCGATAGGCCTGGAACAATGGAATAGGTTAACCTTTTTAAGGAACATAAAAATCTTTAAGGGCATTTCTGTTGCATAAAATGTTTTACATTGTTAAAGACCATTAAAGAAAACAAAATTTAACGTTATAATTGTTGTGTTACGAAATTAAATTCTGTGTAACAACTTTTGTCAGTAAAACAAGGCGGCTAATTCAAATTTTCTATGAGCGATCAACAAGACACGCGTAGTTTTTTGTTTTGCCACATTTTCTAAGGTTATTGAACAGAGTATACCATAACTTTCGAAACACAATGGAATAAGTATGTACAATTTTATTAGGTCGGCCTGTAAATGTAACTATTACAATTTATTTTATTATTTTGTAAGATGCATATTTTGGCGCTGCGTGAAACGGCGTCATGGCGTGCAATGGTGCAGATGACGACGTATGACTGCGCAGTTGCTTGTATTTGGAGATGGTGTGCATTACAGGTTTGCGCACTATGAGGAGTTAATTACCTGTACGCAACGTTGATTGACCCATCAGGCGATATAGCGAGATGCTCAAACGGTTTCGCGGCGTCAGGCGCAGGGTGGGACGGCGTCATGGCGTGCGCTGGCGCCGATGGCGTGGCGCGGCTGCGCAGTTGCGTGTAATCTGAGATAGCACGTGTTACTGGTTCGCGCACTATGAGGAGGAGCCGCACTGATGAGTTCATAGCCCGGACACGTTCTGGCACCTGCAGGGACAACCAGGTTATCATTTTCATACACGCTGTGGTACAGATTATGCGTAGGACTCGTTACGTGCATTAGCGTTATCTCGGTTTGATAAAATATAGGTACAGGACTTTTATTTGAATTATGGTATAAAAATATTTTACCATGATTGAAATAAGCTTATAACATTCTGAATTCCTAGGGTTGGTAAAAGATAGATAGATCTAAAAGACCTTAATAAAAAGTGTTTTTCTTTCTTAAAGCTTACCTCAGGAGTAACGAAGTAACTAGGACTCTTTTCTATCGTGATTTGGCCTTTAAAAGACAGTGGCATTTTACTCCTATACCATTCCAAGCCTAGTGCATAATTCTCATCACGATCGAAGAAATGCACTTCGCCAGACGCCTTCTGCACCATAGGATGTAGATACAGCATCTCTAGCAGAGCTCGAGTACCACATTTCCGCACACCAATTATTAATGCCTGGAGAAACAAAATACGAGTACACTTAAGGGATTGAAACGGTTAACATACTTAGCTATACGGTGTTGTATAAACTTTGCAAAGTGCCATCGTAAGCGGGAGCTAATTTCTGAACACTATCTAGTACGCCGTGTTTGCGATTCAATTAAAGCAGTGTTGATTTTAACACTCACTTTGTAAAATACTAGTTCATTAAGTTTATGAGTAGTATATTATTCGTCGGTTGACAAGAAAAATCACTAAGTAACAAATACCTACTTGAAATATAGCTCGTATCTCATCATCATCATCATCATATCAGCCGAAAGACGTCCACTGCTGAACATAGGCCTCCCCCAAAGATTGCCACAATGACCGGTCCTGCGCCACCCGCATCCAGCGGACTCCTGCGACCTTCACCAGGTCATCGGTCCACCTTGTGGGGGGCCTACCCACTAGGGTGGATCGATTTTCTTATTTTTGGAAATTCATAAAATAATCTTTATAGATCGATACTTCGTGGCTAGAGAAACAAAAAATATTACGATCATTTTTGTATTTACTTTTATTTTGTACTTCGTTTATAGGCCCAAAAATCGACTCTATTTTTAAGGTTTTTTAAAGAAAAGTCAGTAGTTCGTGGATATTTTCGGTTTTATTTTTATGTAGAAACAAAATAACATTATTTGTCATAAATTTAGAATTTGCACAATTTAATTATATGAAAATTATAACCAGTATCTGCAAAAACTGGTTTTCAACTTTGAGGCTCTTGGGGCAGTATTTGCCAAATGAATATCAGAAAAAGGTATATTGTTAAAGAATGTTACTTTTTTAGTCCAGTCATTTTAGTAGTTTCACCTCGGAATTCGAGATACCCAGCTGTAACTTTGTAAATACTTGTATATTGACACCCTAAAAGTTGTCTCAAAACCTACATGTGGTAGGGTGTGCGCAACTATTAAATTTCAAGGTCAAAAGGTCACAAAAATCGTCTTTTTGAGCTTTTTTTGTAAATATTTCTTTTCCTATGGGTTTTTTACTCTTTATATGTATAATCAATATTGTAGAATATAAAATTCTCTACAACTCTTGCATAAAAACATTTTTTATACCGTTAACCGTTTACGAGATAGACGGCGGAGAGCGCGCGGTAAAAACATCACTTCAGGTCAACTGGTGCCTCCGGTCGAAAACGCGCCATCTATAGCTGAGGAACTAACGATAAATCAATGATTATAACTATTTGTCAATTTTTATAAATTATATTATTCTATTTTATCATTTTTTTTCTAACTATTCCACTTATTTTTTCATATTAATTTATTTAACAACACTTACCTTGCTCATGTAAGCGAGAGCTTCCACACGAGAGTGTTCACATTTGCATCTCGTATCTTTGAATCCCTCAACGCGCAATTATAGAATCTTTCGCTTGCTCGGGACTCAACATTTACACGCACCAAAAATCTGCTTTGCTCTTTTGTTGAACAAATATTTATTGCGTCTGGAGCTATCTAATATCAACTCTAATTTTGAGAATTTATCATAGTCGAGAAGCTCGGTAATCGTATTGGTAGCCTAGAACAGAGAGTTCAGACTTTGGAGAACAGTTCCGAGCGACCAGTCAGCGATACGAGCGGTATTAAGGAATTGACTGACAAAGTGCAACGACTAAAGATTTTTTATAGGTTTAATATTATTATACAAGAAATAAAACTATGAAAACGGATAAACTCGCGTATATTAACAGGGTTCGTGGTCTGCGGAGTCTCAGTCATCCGCAGGCCACGAACCCTGTAAAGTGTTCGAAACGTCGGAATGAAGTTAAAATTAGTTAATATTTATGCGAGTTTATCCGTTTTCGTAGTTTTATTTCATGTGTAATCCTCGCGGTAACCGAAGATAATATTATTATACAAGTTTAACATGAGGTAGAATTTTATTTTGCATCCGAACGAGTTATTCATTTCCGCTTTTTCAGGGCCTACTACGAAGGTTTCAAAGTCGAATGACGAATCGAGATAATATATTCTATATCTATCTTTTTTTTCGTAACGAAATGAAAGTGACGGATTATAATGAAGTTTATATGTTCGAAGTTTGCATTATACCCCGCAGCATGAAAATATGACCTACGACTAGCATAAGCAACGATACGGAAAAAATTAAAGTTTTTTTTTTCAATCTCTCAGCAAAATTGCATTTGACTCACTAGTTTCAAGCAGAAAAACCCCTATATTCGAGTCGCTCTGATGAAAAAATATTTTTCACACCACCTATTCGAATACGCGTCTTTTCTTCCCTGCTAGGAGGGACCAAAGTGGCACTTTTCAGTTCAAGGACTTTCTATTGCCAGCCTAAAAAAATCCAAAGAAATATTTAAATAAACAGTACGTTCATAATTGATAAAAATTTCTTCAGAATCGATTATTTGCAGAAATATTAAATATGTGATATATATCTTTTATTTTTCTCATAGGTGGTGTGATAAGCAGTATGTGTCACACGGTATCAAAATTATTACGTCTTGGGCGTTAACGCTTGAATCCTTCATTACGCTCAGGATTCCACTTTAGTTGAATCCGTCACTTCATTCAGGATTCAATATACGCCCACGCCGGAAATATACCGTTTTGATCCCACAAACACAATCTACTATTTCACACCACTTATTCAAACACGGGTTTTTTTTCCCTGCTAGGAGGGATCAAAGTGGCACTTTTCTGTTGAAGGACTTTCTGTTGCTAGCCTAAAAATAACAATAAAATATGAAAATAAATAGCAAGCGTACGTAATCAATTACGAATCCATTATACGCAATAATATTAAATATGTAACGTCTATTATTTTTGTCATAGTTGGTGTGAAACACGGTAATCAGGGTATATGTCACACGGTATCAAAATTATTTTTGTCTTGGGCGTTAACGCTTGAAACTCTCATTTCGCTCAGGATTCCACTTTAAAATTATAAGTATAATTTAATGAATAGAGATTTAATTAGCATGAAGAAAAGGATATAACATAAAAAAATTGTTACTATAAATATTATAAATCATTGATTTATCGATAGTTATTCAACTATATATAGCGCGTTTTCGACCGGAGGCACCGGTTGACCTAAAGTGATGCTCTTACCCCGCGCTCTCCGCCGTCTGTTTCGAAAACGGTTCAACGTATAAAAAATGTTTTTATGCAAAAGTTGTAGAGAATTTTGTATTCTACAATATTGTCATACATATAAAGAGTAAAAAACCCATAGGAAAAGAAATATGTACAAAAAAAGCGCAAAAAGACGGTTTTTGTGACCTTTTGACCTTGAAATTTAATAGTTGCGTACACCCTACCATATGTAGGTTTTGAGACAACTTTAAGGGTGTCAATATAGAACTATTTACGAAGTTACAGCTGGGTATCTCGAATTCCGAGATTCTTACCAAATTTCAGCTAAAATGACTGGCCTATTTACGACTATCATTCTATTGGCCTGCGGTTCGAAAAATCCGAAAAAAAATTTTATTTTCATACTTCAATGTATGGACCAAAATTTTTTTTCAGGATTTTCTGAAAGGGCCGCGTATAGGAATAACCTGTCTAAAAAGTAACATCTTCAACAATATATCTTTTTCCGATAATCATTCGGGAAATACTGCCCCAAGAGCCTCAAAGTTGAAAATTATTTTTTGGAGATACTGCGAACAATTTTCATATAATTAAATCACACAAGCCTTAAATTTATGAAAAACAATCTTATTTTGTTTATCCATAAAATTAAAACAGAAAATATCCTTGCTCATCCGAGTTTTCTTAAAAAAACCTTAAAAATAAGGCCGATCTTCAGGCTTCTATATGGGGTCCATAATGATAAAATATCCAAAAATGGTCATAACATTTCTTGTTTTTCTAGCCGCATAGTATCGATTCGTAAAGATTATTTTATGATTACCCGAAAATAAAAAAATCGATCCACCCTACTACCCACGCTACGCCTTCCGGTACGTGGCCGCCACTCAAGAACCTTCCCGCCCCAACCGCCATCGGTTCTACGCGCAATGTGCCCCGCCCACTGCCACTTCAGTTTAGCGATAGCAGTTTAGTTTAGCTCGTATCTCAGTTCTGATTTAATACTGACATAAGAGGTTGCTAAGAGTAGTGACAGTTTTTATAGTGAGTTTTACTTGTCAGCCGACAATATACGTACGTATTACGTATTATAAGATTAAACCTGATAAAAAACTATCAGCCTGATATTACTAATACTTTTAATGTTGATAGTGTTTTCTTTCATTTTAGCAAAGAAAGCAAGTATTAAGTGAGATACCAACATAAAAAGTTTATTATTATTTTTTGTATGTTAACATGTAAAATGAGCGTAGCTATTCTGTGTTTTACCTGTGGAAGCCTCTTCATAGGCCTCGGAGGCCTGGCTGGCCGCGTCCTCTTACGCAGCGCCATCGGATGGTTGATGCTGCGCCCGCCCATCTCTTGGCTGTGCAAGATCTTACGGCTCTCGCTCGCTGCGGACGCCAAGCTGGCAGCCTGAGAAATTATCGAGCTCAATATAATACACCATTGGAGGAATAGAGTAATTGGATTAAGATACGAGGACGACGGCCTACTACTTATCCCTAGGCATCGAGCTCAGTTTTTATCGTAACCAGTGTAGAATGAGGATACTGAAAGCCTCGTAGTCATTCGTCGCTCACACCCAGCTTAGATCTTCCGCCACTGCGAATACGCCCGGTTGGGAAGATAAACATCATGCACCGTATGTGTATATTATAATATTATAATCCCGCTCCCATCACCAACAACCATTATAAAATTTAAAAACCCAGACACAGGTTTAGAAAGTGTAGCCGTTTTTAGAATAGCTCGTAATCTCCTCGAAAATCAATAATGGCCGCATGGAAAATGTTTTGGCAGGTACGAAAATAAACTGAAAGAATTTAAAATGGGTACGGTGCTATTCGTTGCCTGAAAAAAACCTTTGATGTTATTTTTCAATGGAAATTAATTCTAGTTAAAAAAACTTCAGTTTGTGAACGTAATCCTATAGACTGTGAGATTATATCGGTATATTCGGATCTCATTTAGATTATCCTATGTTTGCGATCCCGATATACGAGTACCCGATATTGTCCGGGGATTAACAGTCAAACAATTTCCTATATTATATACGTTCAATTCAGCGTCTGTTTACGTTGTTTATGTCCGTTGCTCCTTTGTGGGTATCTCGTATCGACACGCTATACACCAACACCATCGAGATATTGCTAATAAAACTATCTTGATCGGACACAACTAGACTTCGCTTTTGAAACTTACATTTGCTTCGGGTAAATACTTTGTTTGTAAATTTTATACCTAAAATAAATTGGTACCTTCATTTATTAAATATAATATAAATTGGCCAAAAACACATATTATTACTTAAAAAGAACCCGACATCTTTAGATTTGTAGTTTTCTCAAAAAGCTTCATGTATAGTCCATTACCTGCAAAATAATAAATAGGTGCTAGCAGATACTTACAATACAAGCAGTAACCTACATATCGATGTGCTGCCGCCATACCTAGAACGTGAAGATTACAAATGCACGTCTTATAACTACGTATCACTGGAGAATAGCTATCAGTTAACACAGACTAATTGCTAATAACTATAAAGCATTATGCAACACAAACCCAGCGGTATTAGGGGGATATGTTCGAATTAATGAACTGTGATTCGGTGATTGGACATGTTAATGATGTTCCAGTGTTCCACTTATTTGATAATCTACACGAATCGAATACAATGCAGAATTTGAATTGTGAATGGTAATTGCACTGATTTAACCCCAAAACTGTATTTCGTTGTTGATTGGCAACCGTAACGGGCTTAACAAAAACCATTCAGCAAAATAATATTTGTCATATCATAACTGTGTGTCCAACGTTACTTAATTATGAACAAACTAATTACCTACTTAGCCGTACTTATGCGAAACGACTAATTACGTTTAATCACGTCAAATAAAAACTTGAAATAAGCAAAATATAATGGAATGCTAGTGTTGCATTTATTTAGAACATAGTAGCACATTGTTGCACGCTTTACGCTGCAAGTTTCACAAGATGATGAAATCCAACCCCCCATCTACAAGCACGTAGAAGAGATGCTTACACACTTGGTGATTCACTACCAAAGTTTGAGCATAGGTACTTAGCACGAGTCAATGAAAGTTTTACTTTTAATTATGTATGCAATATTTATACGTTTTAAGCTAACATGGTTTTTTGTTTAAGTATTATGTAAATTTGTACCAAAATATCGTGTGCTCGATAAAACTAATTTACATGGTTCATTATGTTAAAATATTAGTATGTGGTATGGCATAAATCGCCAATCCGCTTGCCCAGGGTGGCGATTATGGGTATTTACCTCCTAATGCGTCTATACGCATAGTTAATAGGAGAAGCCTACGTCCAGCAGTGGACTATCATAGGCTGATGATGATGATGATGGTTTAAATTTACACGTTTTGTACATTCTTATCCAAAACCACGGTCTTTAAATAGTTAACGAAGGGAAAAATTACTGCTCTAGTTACCCAACTATTTAATACAGGTTTCATTGTCAAAAACTTATGATTGGTTATACTACGAGTACTACTGTATTTATTTATATGTCAGCATATTTTACTCCACTACAGGATGTATGTATGCCTCTTGCAATTTTTGTGATTGGTTATGGTGCTACATTATGCCGACCTTTTTCAATTTCTTCACTCAATACAGGACTTGTGTAACATAAAAATGAAAATGTCCCCACACAAGTTCGGCGGCAACCCTTTGGGCGGAACAACAGGCGTCATAAAGGAAGGGCGGCGCTATCTGCGGTACAGCGCTTACGAACATTAATTACGATTACGACCGGCGCGATAGGAAAAGGCTATGGTGCCGAGTCTGTGTACACTGCTCAATGCTCACGATTTGAAGCTTTTTCGAAATAACTGTAACCATTGTAATTAATGTTCGAAATACCAGTAACCATTGTGATTAATGTTGGAGTTAACTGGTTTGCTTCTGTATTTTATCCTTTTTACCAATTGGGATTTAAAATTACACACTACATTGGTATACACACATAGGTACATTTTATGGTCATCTAAAGAATACTTTGAATTGTATTATAGGTATTAGAAAAATGTTTTAGCGCCACATTATTTATGTCTTGCTAAAACAAGCAAGGCCGTACAATACGACCAGATACAATTAAAACAATTTGCTGTTCGTCAACTAAATTATTTTCACATTATAACTTCGTCTGATAAAATAAATACAAGACTTGAATAGGATGTGTTCAAAACAAAATTAAAAGCTCACGTATATTAATTACTACCCGCAATTTTAGATTTCCATTTTTAACTGTTACTGTCAAACAAGATAATCACAACAAGGAGTCGTACTTGATAATACTAATTTTGAATAATGATGATTGCAGAGTATTGAATATGATGTAATCTCCATACGTCATTTAAACTCGCGATTATCACTCACATTTTGTCGTCAATTCATTTATTTTGTTAAAATTAGGACGTATTTTATGCCAGAGATCGGATTTTTGTGCGACATCTCATACTAAATGTCATCAAAATGACGTAAGTCACTAAGAATGTCACAAATCCATCCGATCTGTTTATGACTGAAATGTACCTTCATTTTTTTTTGCAATAAAGAGATACGTCCTTAGGGACAAACAATACTTATCAAGCCGTTAAGTATTGTTTATCCCTTTCGATCTTAGAAACATATTGATAAGAGTGAAAGGGACAATCAATACTTGAGCGGCTTGCTAGACGTTTATGAATAAGGGGGATAGTGTTAGAGCACTGGGTGCTTAGCCAAGTTGCCAATCGCGCTTGCTAGCGCATCGTAGTTTTCCCTCTCTGTTACTCCTTCGTAATAGTGCGTCAAAGAGGGAAAACTACGATGCGCTAGCGATTGGCAACTTGGCTAAGCACCCTGCAGTGTAACGGTCCAAGACTGGCCGAAGGCTTGGTCGCCACGCCCCGCGGGAGCACGCATCGCCTGAGCCGGATACCGAGTAGGCTTGCAAATAATTAGCGACCGATCGCACGGTGGATTAAACAAAACTTTAAAAATGCAGTACGGTCAAGGAAATTACTCTACCTAATCTACCTATACACCATTTCGGAATTTGTTACAATGAAAATAAATATGAAAGTCACTAGAAACCTCATATTGAACCCCTTCAACTACGTAGGGACATTGGTTCTCTGAGCGTTTTTTATCGCCTGTACCATGGTGAGTGTTCTGAAGAGTTATTTTCCCTCATCCCGCCCTCCCCTTTCCGTTATAAAACCACACGTGCCGGTCTGCGGTGTCACTCCTTCACCGTGGAAAATATTCCCACACGTACTAAGAAATTCGGCAATTCCTTCATATGCCGGACTATTAAAAAGTGGAATTCTTTACCGGCACATGTGTTTCCGCATACCTATAAGTTGAGTCCCTTTAAACGAAGCGTGAAGAAGCATCTAGCGGGCCAGCAAGGCGGTGGCAACTAACAGGTTACTGATTGTCTCTTGTTCGTTGCCGCCGCGATTTGGGCTCTACTTTTCACTTACGATCAGGTGGAGTGGAGCCACTTTGTTGTGCCAACATAAAAAAAATATAAAAAAAATAATTGCTGTCACAATGACAAAGTACGAAATGGTGCAAAATTGGGGTTCAAAATTGCATGGACAGTTTATGAATGAATTCATTCATAAATTGTTCACGCAATTCTGAACGCCACTGTACATAAATCAATTTCCTTGACTGTACGTTTATATGGGTCAATTGAAAATGCTATAGAAACAAAAAATCACGATCATTTCCATTGTTGCGAAAGTTAGTCATACAAAGTTACAAACTTTATGTTGTCACAAAAATGTGACATAAAATTTTGTATTGGTTAAAACCCTAAACAAAAATGAGACGTTAGATTTTGTTTTTATTAAAGCCTTTAAACATGTTTTTTTTTTGCAGTCGACTCAACGTGTGAGTGTGTGACTACACAAATAATTCGTTATAATTACCTAATTTTATTCACATTGAGTTATTTCAAGCATAATTACTTAAATCATGAATCGCACTTAGCTGCATAAGGCGTAGTGAAATCTAACAAAAACTTCAATCATCAGCCGTTCGTATTCTGATTCACGTCAAAATGTTTTCTTTTTGGAATCCGTAGCTCTACTTTTAATCTTATTCTATAGGTAATCTTGTTTAACTCTACTTTTAATCTTGTTCTATAATTTATCGATAAAATTATGATTATGGATGGGATAGGATTATAAATGAGAAATCCTTATGACAGCTCGAAAATGCCACCAGAATTCCGACCACTGATGATTAATTCGATTTCATGTGGGTTTATTAAAGCCGTTGTTATTAATTTAATACATTAAAACAAGTATTTAATCACAAAGGTATGGTTTTTAAAATAACTCAACATATAAATTAGTTAGGTAGAAAAAAGTGTTTTAAACTTCAGACAAGTATTTCCCATTTAAAAACGCAATTTATGTATCCAAAAGATAACTTTGTTTAATAAAAAAAGCCGTTATTTTTGTTAAAACACGAAATTGCTCAAAAAAGGCCAGTACCAACAATTACCTGGGTAATATATTAAGGTCGTTTCATCGTTCAACCCTTGTTTAGTTAATTTAGTCGCTGCCCCTGTCTCGACTGATTTGTTGGATTGCTGTTACTGTGTTAAGGATAAACAAACAAATAGTATCTACACGGATGTCGGCATTAAAACTTTGACACGTGGACAACGAACTGTTATAAATAAAATACATTTCTATAAGACCGTTTTCCAAGAATTTGTCCTAGATTCACCGTTTAACCCTTGGTTATGACTCAGCTACTTCCCCTACGACATTTACAATGTGAATCGTCACTCGCTATAGACATAACAATAAATAAAACAATATGGTCGTGTGTGGAGGCCGATGGACAGAGGTGCGGGGTTTCGGCAGATTTACAGCCAATTCTCTTGAATTAATGGGTTATCCAACACATGGTTACAAATATACGAGGAATATGATTTTTTTACAATTTAGGATAAATTATTTTGTGTTGTGCTTCAATTGCAGAGAACGGATCACTTTATAGTGTAGTACCTATATTGTGCCTTTGCAGAGAGAGAGAGAGAGAGAGAGAGAGAGAGAGAGAGATTGCCTGTAGGGTTTTGTGTATGAAATTGTAGGTACATTGTATGTTATAGACTATCCTATTATTTTACATTCCAACTCAGTTACTCTAAGGTTAGCTGGAAGAGATTCTTTATAGGGATAAGCTCGCTCTTGTAATAATATTTTTATGATTGTGTCGAATTTTATCTTACAATAAAGTGTGCTTACTACTATACTATTATATTACTGTCAAAAACTCTGGTAATAGTGTTGAGATGTGGGTTAGTAAACCACCACGAGCCAGCTCTCACCTGGATGCTGTACAGCGCACTGTCGTACAGCACGTGGAAGGTGAGGAACAGAGACAGACGACACGGAGAGCAGTGCCGCCGGGAGCTTGGGCCGCGACACCCACCACGAGCCAGCTCTCACCTGGATGCTGTACAGCGCACTGTCGTACAGCACGTGGAAGGTGAGGAACAGAGACAGACGACACGGAGAGCAGTGCCGCCGCGAGCTTGGGCCGCGACACCCACCACGAGCCAGCTCTCACCTGGATGCTGTACAGCGCACTGTCGTACAGCACGTGGAAGGTGAGGAACAGAGACAGACGACACGGAGAGCAGTGCCGCCGCGAGCTTGGGCCGCGACACCCACCACGAGCCAGCTCTCACCTGGATGCTGTACAGCGCACTGTCGTACAGCACGTGGAAGGTGAGGAACAGAGACAGCAGCGTCACAGAGAGCAGTGCCGCCGCGAGCTTGGGCCGCGACACCCACCACGAGCCAGCTCTCACCTGGATGCTGTACAGCGCACTGTCGTACAGCACGTGGAAGGTGAGGAACAGAGACAGACGACACGGAGAGCAGTGCCGCCGCGAGCTTGGGCCGCGACACCCACCACGAGCCAGCTCTCACCTGGATGCTGTACAGCGCACTGTCGTACAGCACGTGGAAGGTGAGGAACAGAGACAGACGACACGGAGAGCAGTGCCACCGCGAGCTTGGGCCGCGACACCCACCACGAGCCAGCTCTCACCTGGATGCTGTACAGCGCGCTGTCGTACAGCACGTGGAAGGTGAGGAACAGAGACAGCAGTGTCACGGAGAGCAGTGCCGCCGCGAGCTTGGGCCGCGACACCCCCACCACGAGCACGCAGTCCGCCAGCTCGCCCTCCGCCGGCCGGAACGACGACCGCGGCAACCATCTATATAACATTATCTGTTAGCTAATGTGTGTATTTCTGGCTAGCAGCCTAATCATTTATTCCGAGTATCCTGACTTTCGGGGAATACCGCCCACAGTATGTTCTAATGCAAATGAAATGTGTTGTTTGTTCATTAGTTGTCACGTTACGTATCAGTAGAAAACAAAAAATGTAAAGAAACTTAAACTTGCATTATGTCATAATCACGTACTTTTAGAACACAACACAGTCTTCGTTTTACCTCTCGGGTGTCGCGAATATTTTTTTCTAATAGTCTTCGTTACGTCATTGATCAGTGCTTAGGCACTGGTCTCACTGCGAGCTACTAAGCTATGAACTATCGGCTATAAACACGAACAAAAGATACGTTTAATAAAATAATTAGACACGGCGATACTCGCCCAGCTATCAGCTATCACCGCCGAGTATCTCGGTGTCCCTTTTATTTACACGGGAGTGCGTATCTTTTTTTCGTGTTTATAGCCGATAGTTCATAGCTTAGGTAGCTCGCGATGAGACCAGTGCCATAGACATACGAAGGGTTATCACTAAATTAAACCTTGAGTTCACGTACATTTTTAGTAAAAAATATATTTGCGAATGTGTTTCACGATATGTGCCAAAGACATCAAATGCTATGGAAAGTCCCTATTCGTTTACATTTTTTGTTTCCTACTGACGAATGGTATACACAAGTATGTTATCTACTTAGCGATGCCCATGCTTAATTTACTAATATTACAGTAGGCATTGTATGAAAATTCATCACTAGACAAAATTGTACTACTTATCTGATTTTTATCGATAACGGTAGCTAGAGTAAACCGGTAAGAGTACATAATTTATCCACTCACATGCTTGGATTTTTGCGATAGACTCTATGTCTATGTAAAATAAGAGTGATGACATGTAACAAAAGCTACATGAAGCAAGTGGGTGGATATAGGTAAAATTGCGATTGTAGTAAAGATCTGACTGGAGACCAGGATGCTTAGCCAAGTTGCCAATCGCTAGCGCTTGGTAGCGTAACGTAGTTTTCCCTCTCTGTTACTCTTCCATATCAGTGCGACAAAGATAGGTAGCTGCCTTTCGTTTACGACTGACGATTAAGCGCTAGCGATTGGCAACTTGTCTAAGCACCCAGATGCATCAGAAGGCGCTTACTACGATACTTACAGAATATCGAGCGGTAGAGACTGCGAGCAACTCCTATAGGTTGCTTCCGTGCGTTTGGTCGGCAGCGCTTGAGTCATCTGCACACGCGTCTCCATGCGACCACTGATCTCCTCTTCCTATGTGGACATTGCGTATAACCTACGCCATTACATCTACTTGCATCACAGTCGTTGCGTCTATCTGTTACACGTCGATATATGTAAATATGCCGCCATTGTTATTGTTTTGTGACCAAAATCTGGAATGAAAGAATTAAAATTGCTACCTATGTCTATAAAACTATGTTTAGATTGATAATCTATCTTTATTTAACTTTAGATTAAATAAATCCAATTCACTCAAGTAATTGAAATACATACCTAAGTCCCTTCGCAAATATTGCGTTTCACAATTTTATTGATATCCATTTAAGCACCTACCTAATATTTGCTTAGGAACTACAACCAAATATTAATTTATCGAATGAAATGAACTATTTCATATAGAGATTTACGTATACCTACAATATACTTTCTGCTAAGCAATGTAAAAAAACCCTAAGTAAAATTATGTGTGCTATGTTGACAACACCTACCTAACTAAATACATTACTTTTAATACAAAATGTTAACCACTAAGACTGCGTAATAATATCACTCAAAAACTCATTAAGTACGTTAAGATATTTTGATTTAGGTATTTAGTATTAGGTACATCGCTATAAAAGTATAACTCGTATTTATTTGCACATTATTTTTAATATCAGGTCAGTTTAGTGATTACGTAAAAAGTTGATATCAAGAAATTCTCAGAAACTGGCAGGCTGATGCGGGTAGTAAGGTTTAAGTGACACGCACTTTCTTCATTAAGGCTACTGCACACTGCCTTGACGGCTACCATTTAGCGAATAGACGGGAGTAGGTTAATGGAAACACATTTCCATTGCCCATTGTTAACAAGGTTGACTGTAGCTTGTTGAAAAATAAATATATTCTAGGAAAAGGCTTTTAGACACCTATGTATATCTTACACGGGGCTAGAACTTGTCAACAAACGATTAAAGTCGCGTCAATCTGAGGATAGATCGATACAGTACACTATACACTAGTCAGATATTTATTCAAATATTGAGACTTGTATAATTCAGAATAACAAATTAGACACGTAGCCAAATGTCTTTATACCTTTTTTTGGTTGGCGTACCACGTAGTTATAGGTACAGTGGTGTTCAGAATTGCATGGACAATTTATGAATGAATTCATTCATAAACTATCCATGTAATTTTGAACCCCACAGTACATCATTTGATAAATAACTTAACACATCCGTATGTCTATTACTATGAGGATAGAAAGAGCTTGTAATTCTGATTGTACAACACAGTAACTTTAAACATTTATAATTGAAAAGCCAGTAGTAAAAATGGCGTAAACATACCACATATCTGCCATAATGTCTGCTTGGCCTCTCCCGCACCTGAAATAGAAAATTATTGTTAATTACTGATATTTATACATCTATATATAACTGAAATACTTTTGGCTTTTCGCTACGGAACCCTTAAATTTCCTGTAGGTATGTTTCTAGTCTAGTGTCACGTGTTTGACTGATAAGCCAGGCGTGGACATGAGCCATACGTAATTCCAATTAATTAAATCGACACGCGATTGATCCCCTTACTAACTATATTTTCATTTTATGTATAATTATGTGCAAATAAGAAGTCATTTATGCATTATACAGAAACAAGAATAAAAGATGAATCACGCCATTTCTTCTAGGTGTATAATTTTGGCATATTACATTTAGTGCCGCAATTATAGTAAATACCTATTCTGCTTGTGGCAGTAGCTTGCAGAAATGTGCTTTATGTGAGAAAGTTTCAACAATTAGAGATGCCATAAATTCACTGGTGTAAAACAACATAGGTATGTATAATATGTATATGGTATATGTATTATTTAATGCAATAAAACATACTCGTATTACAATAATTTTCGGGTACCCATCCACCAAGACTGCTTAGCTAGATTGCTGTTCAAATTCTTCCCTCAACTTTAAATTATTCTCAACTCATAACTTTATTTCAGTAGACACAATTATCTATTTTCCAAGTGAAAATTACATTTCAAACTTGAAGCGGGGTATGGGAGTATTGTGCTGGATAAAATTAAAGTTTGGTTGTAAAGTTGAAGAACACGAAGGTTGGAAATCACGGCCTGTGCGACACGAACGCAAGGTTTACGATCGTGCTGAAATAAATTTCGTTCACACGTTTTCACCTCTATTGTAAGACTTGTACGAATACTATGAATCTAATATTGTGCTGCAATTTTTAATGTTGCGGCTACGTGCTTGAATACTGTTGCACATTCTCATGCAACGACATTGTGCATTTGTCTTCGCGGAGTCAAAGAAAGAGAAACAAAAGTTAGCAATTGCGGGTTTTTGATAGCTCATTCTCGTTTTGTAGTTGTTGTCTCCGCGAGTGCATGATTTTGCTTGAATATTATTTTGCAACATGCGCAGCACATGTAAGATCTCAGTTAAATAATATTCAAGTCTCTACGACATTTCGACATTTTTAGTAACGTAATATTACATTTTTGATCATGTAGAACTCATAAAAATTTTGCCCATGCCCGTGAGCAGCTAATAGTAGCTACCAATATTTGTATAAGTACATGTACTTATACTTACAGTTTAGTGTTATTTATACAAATATTA
>JALPQI010005447.1:0-60626 GCA_025490895.1 Thaumatotibia leucotreta
AAAACGAAGTATTTTTTCTTTGCTATGTAGGTACTTACGAGTATATGCATTGCATGACGTGTAACAATTATAATTGATGTATTTTGTTAAAAGCTATCTAAAATCTTATCGATTGGTCTAATGATTGGACTCGAGAGCCGGCCGTGACTCGTAAAATTTGCTATCTTTGCTATATGCTATCTATCTAATTATAGTAAGTATGTACGAAGGTCAGTGGCTACATATTTTCGTACCGCCTTTGGAAATGACATCCCATTAGAACTTAGTTTATTTGCTAAATGTTACCCTGTGGTATTGTATGAACATCTATAATTATTTTAATAGGAACCTTATTTCTTAAACAAAACCGAGTTTATTCCCGGCAAACATAATAAAAATTCTTCTCGGGTAGGTGCTCTTATGATAGGTCTTAATATTAAAATTGGTGATATTCATACGTACAATGTAACGTGCCTAAATTGAAGACGGGGAGCTTTTGGATATTTTAGTTTTATAAAAAAAAAACAATAAATTTATTAGAAGTACGTAAAATAAGTACTTGGTAAGTAATACTACTAGTAATACTACTACTAGTAATACTACTAATATTTAACTTATTACCACTACTTTTGAAACTTGAATTCTGAAATCCCCTAGGGGTGCTATTCTGCGTTCCAATACCTCCCTGACTACGGGAATGAAGTTATTTTTGTTCCACCTTGGTTTAACATGAAGACGTACCTACCTTTACTACCTAGATGCACTCTAAGTAGTATTATCCACATGAAATAAATTATTTAAAACTCGAATGACTCTGCTGGCTAGTCATAACGGTTACCAGAATTTTTTTCTTCAATATTTTGCATGCCGCTCTCGTTTTTGTATGAATCCCGAAACCCGTATACCCGGATATTTACGAACTGACGAGGGTAGATGGCAGCCACGTAATTTACAATGCCGTATATGTGAATTCATTTAATAAGCACAATATAATAAATCCGCTGTCCGCAAGCAAAAACCTAATAACACGAACTATAACTCGCGGTAACAGTCGCTCCACCGACGTATGTACAAATGGCACAAGTTATAAGCTTCCATCTTAAATTCAAAACTATCGTGAGACGCATTGGACTGTGAATACCGTTCGCCAGAAAAAACACAAATAAAATGTAAACATATTATATAGCTGAAATTCAATATCAATTGATGTTTTTGACACATATTGTGATTATTGTGAAACACGTTTGCAGACATAACACTTATTTTTCGTTAATACTAATAAAATATCAATTTAAGGTTTAAGGTTTTAAGTTGCTGATAAAACCAAGAATTACTCAATCTAAATAAAAGTGCGTGATTGTAATACCATGAGTTTTTAGGTTTGTTTTTTTCTACTGGCAAACTCACGTATTTTTAGTCACTACGTCCGACATGATTTGGATATCTCATCAGTACCATGGGTTGGCAAGTAAGGTTTGCATGAGCGTTTACTCGATACGTTTAGCATTATATCACACTCGCACTGTTTATGGCTAACTCATCTTACGGCCCGGCCACGACATTGGTCTAAGGCGACCAGCGGCGAGCGAATCCATGAGTGGGAGCGGGATGCCGATATGGGTACGAGAGAGAGCACCATACGTTTTCCGCTAAGCGGGTCTTAGACCGATGTCGTGGCCGCGGCGTTAGGGACTGCACTCTGGCTTGGGCTATTGACAGTGCACAATATGTAAATATTAAAGAATTGCGTTGTATCTTTCCTGACTAGCTTCCCTAAAACCACTCTATGCCGTATCTTGCTATTAGATTTCCGAAGAGTTATGAATCAGCCAAAATTAATTGAGCTGAGGTTATATTTCGTTGCAATATGACGCTTACTGTATTCCACGCAAAATTGGGTTTTAGGCTTAAAACAAAGGATGTTAGCGTAATAAAAACACTGGTATTCGTTGACGACGCTATTGTTTACGATTTACTTATATGTACGTATTAGCTATGAGTACAATTACTTATGTAGGAGGTATTTTTCTCAAGTACGTCTATCGTGCTATTTCACCTCGAATTAGTTATGGACTAATGGATATTAAAAAATACTGCATTTCATTTTACAGGTAGTCAAGTTTTAAAGGTGAAATTAATTAAAACTTAAAATGGCCGGAACCCTGTTTAAGAGATTTTACGTTTATCAATTTTTTATTAATAGTGATTAATTAAATAATTAATCATAACATATTTAAACAAGGACTCCACCTCCACCATTCTCTATCCACCCAATACCACCGAAAATCCTAACTCGAGTCATCGCATCAATCAATTAGTGCGAACGCGATAAAATTACTGATATGATACTGGCATAGTCATGGTACGGCTACACAGAACTACCCGCTACCGCCCGTATCTTACGCCGGTGCGTAAGCCGTCTTACTTTCCATGGTTTATGAGTGCTGCATAATTTAGAGATGCCGCGCTTATTTCCTCGCGACTAAGGCCTACCACGAATATAGAAAATTTTACATTTCGAGCATTAGTCTCTGTTACTCTAACGAAGACGTCATTGGAGTGAGAGAGACAGATCCTGAAAATGTTCTATTTTCGATATTCGCGGTTGGCCCTCCGGGCTGCTTATAAAAACCGATTATGCCGGGGACCGGCCCGAGATGTTTTGTGTCGTGTTGATGGGGACTTAAGTCTTAATTTAAAAAAAAACGACGTGGCTTCCACTTCTACTACCTACTACAAACTTTGACGTCATTAATTGCACGCTTTATTTGGAATGGCAGATGCTTTAAATTTACGATCTGCAAATGTTCATGGTAGGCCTACATAATTTATGGTCTAAACGTTTAAATGAGTCAAAATTATTTTCGTTATCTTGTTTCATACCACTCTGTCACGCTTTTAGTTAATATTTCGATTCAGTATATAAAAAGCCTATGTTACCTAAAAAAGCCAATAGTTTAAAATGTGAAGAACATAGAACACTTAGTCTGATATCACAAGCAAGCAAAATATTACTTAAGATCATACAGAACAGAATAAGACCATTATCAGAAAAGTATATAGGACCAGACCAATACGGATTTCGTAAGAATAGAGGAACTAGAGAGGCAATACTTGCTTTAAGATTAATCATCGATAGAAGATTGGATCTGGATCTTGACACATATATAGCGTTTATTGACCTAGAAAAAGCATTTGATAAAGTTAACTGGAAGACAATGATTAAAATTCCGAAAGCAGCTGGGTTAGATTACAGAGACAGAAGGATTATTTACCAACTCTATGTTTACATAGAGTTGGTAATTAATAATTTGGTTTACCAAACAACCGTTATTGAAATAGGGGATGAGGCAGGAATGGCAAAAATTAATCAAGGCGTTAGGCAGGGCTGCCCACTATCGCCGCTTATATTTAATATTTTTATAGAGTGTGCCATCAAACACTTAATAGAGTCAGGAAAAGGCGGTGTTAAGTTCAATGGAGTCAACATTCAGTTCATTCGGTTTGCTGACGATATAGCAGCATTCGCTCAGTCATCGTCAGAATTACAAGAACTAATTACAACAATGGATACAGTGTTCAATAGTTTCGGTCTGAAGATAAACGTGGGAAAAACCAAGACAGTAGTTACCTCGAAAAAACCATCTCTTAATTATGTACCTATAATATTAAACAACAACGCAATAGAAAAAGTTTCAAAATTCAAATACTTTGGTAGCATAATAACTGACAGCTCCAGATGTTCACAAGACATTACAGCCAGAATAGCTATGGCAAAGAAAGCTTTTAACGAAAAGAAATTTCTATTCAAAGCCAGAATTTCAGGCAATATAAGGAAAAAATTGATTAAAGTCTACATCTGGAGTATTGCGTTATACGGGTGCGAAACATGGACGATGCTGCAACGGGATAGGAAACGCCTTGAGGCATTCGAAATGTGGTGTTGGCGGCGTATGGCGAAGGTCGGCTGGATGGAGAAAAAAACGAATGAAGAGGTTTTAAACCTAGTTCAAGAACGGAGATGCCTATTGAATACCATTGAGAATAGAAGAGGGAAGATGTTAGGCCACCTGTTGCGACACGACGATTTCATCAAGACCATCATAGAGGGAAAAGTAGAAGGCAGAAGGAAGAGTGGCAGGCCAAGATTAGCATACATGGACCAACTGAAAGAGAAAGTGGAAGTCGTGTCGTATCAGGATCTTAAAGAAAAGGCTTTGGACAGGGAATCATGGAAGCTGCTCCACCGACAAGAGCGCAGCTCTTAAATTTATGATGATGATATAAAAAAGGTGCACTTGTGCACTTGGCATAAATCAGAAACCATGAAAACAAAACATCATCTCATACAAAAATGACCACTGCGTCTCGTTTTTTAGGGACACAAATTAAGACTGCGAAAATAATTTTGACCCAAATATGCGAAAAAGATTAGATTTTTGTGTCTCAGGTAGTGTTGCCAGGTCGGTAAACCTAATAGGGAACCGACCTGGGAACCCTACCTATAATAGGGAGAATACCTAATAATAGAATACATACCACAACACAACAATAGAATAGCGTATACACAAGAAATAGTTTTTTTAAAAGGGCGTGCAGGCCCCAATTTCACCACCTTGACAAGTGCTACAATTGTAAATTTACTGTTTCTCCAATTGGGGACGTCTATAGGCTACAGTTACCGCTTACCATCGGAAGGTCTGTGCGTTTGTTTGCCACCAACATAAAATGTAGTGCAGGAACTTTAATAAATCAGCAGTAAATAACTACTTTTTGCGAAGCAAAATTACAATTGTCACAAAAAACACGACAATTGTAGCGAAATTCCGACATATGCCGGACCTCATATCAAGATTGAATGAAAATTGTACTAAACCTTGCGACAATTGTCACGGGTTTCGGAAAATAAAAAGCAGTTTATTGACGTTATAATAACGTTGTTACTAATAGTTTTATGTTGGTGGTAAACAAGCACATGGGCCGTCCGATAGTAAGCGGTAGCTGTAGCCTACGGAGGCCTGTGACGTGAGTAACAGTGATATTTTACAATTGTCAGACTTGTAATTATTGTGAAATAGGCCACAGGTTGTACATCGATAAGTTTCAAAATCTTGATCTGTTCTGTGAAGGTTTATTTCTTAATAGATTTAAAAATATATATTTGCAGTGTATTAATAATAATACCAGTATAGAGGTAGATGCTGTTAAGTCATTATTTTTGTATTCATTTTAGTTCGATAATGACTAACTTTTCTGTTTTCTTTTTTTTTCGAGTGTATTTATACTCAAGATCTGTTGCTATGTAGTAAATTACATATGTATTTTACGATGTTATTTATAACTATGAAAGACTGTTTGATTCTTCAATAAATAAATAAATAAAAACCGATAACTGATTACCTATCACTCATATTTTAACGACAAACGACTTTTAATCGCGTAAACTTACGGTACGTTTGTCGATTTATTATTAACAGCTATATTTTAAAGAGTATACACTATATTTAAGAGCAAGTATTGTATCTTAAAGTCAAGGGTTGCGAAACTGCGAAGTTCGACGCTCACTTTGTACCACGACCGCAACTCGTGCCTCGTTTACTCGCAAACTATTCAGAGCAGCCTGCCGTGGTGACTTTTTGTGAGCAACTGTTAATGAGTACCTAGCTTAGAAACAGATAATCCAATCGCTTTTAGTTTGTAAAAACATTTATGCCAAAGGAACTAAAATTCATTAATGTTTATACTATCAACAGCCTCTCAACACCGTCCCCAAATGACGGTGCAACGACCGTCCCACCCTTGTGGGATGCGACGCGGCCACAGCTGCAGTAGCGGAAACGCGGGAGCAGCCACACATACTCCAGGAGGAGTATCGTTTGTATATTCAGTCAATGTCTATACTATGCTGAAACATGGACACTAAGGGCATCCGAAGAACAGAAAGTGAATGCACTAGAGATGTGGTTTTGGAGACTGGGTGTATCGTGGGCGGAGTTCCCGACCAACATTTCGCTTCTCGATGAGCTTGGCATGAAAGAGCGTTTGCTTTCCACTGTCAAAACTAGGATCCTCAACTTCTTTGGACATGTGTCTCGGCGTGATGGAGCATCCATAGAACGACTAGTTGTGCAGGGAAAAATGGAAGGTGTCAGGGCTAGGGGAAGATCGCCAATGAGATGGACCGACCAGATTAAAGCCAGTATATCGGCCACAATAAATGACTGTTCACGAAGAACCGCCTTACTGGAGGAATGGCGACGTATCGTTAAACAAGTCACTCTAAAAACTACATAATGGCCACGACCACTCTGTAAAGAGTGTAACGAATAAGAAGAAGAAGATGTATAACGAACTGGAGAATTGATACAGTACTTCTTTTCATTTTTAGGGTTCCGTAGCCAAAATGGCAAAAACGGAACCCTTATAGATTCGTCATGTCCGTCTGTCCGTCTGTCCGTCTGTCACAGCTGATTTACTCGGAAACTATAAATGCTACAGTAACGAAATTTGTGTTGTATGAACCGATACAGGATTATGATACTAAATTGTAAAAAAAACCATTGGGGTGGGGGCCCTCCATACATGTAACTGAGGGATAGAATTTCTTTTTAGTTGTATATAAGCGTGTGGGGTATTAATAGAAAGGTCTTTGAAAATGATATGAAGGTTTATAAATCTTATTTAAATTTAAGCAAATCGTTTTCGAGATATCAGCTCTCAAAGTCTGAAAAATGTGTCCCCCCCTCTATTTTTTAAACTACGCGATATAAAATTCTAAAAAAAATATATGTTATGCACATTAATAAACCCTATCAACGATTTTTGGTTTGATTAAATTATCTCTTTTAGTTTTTGAGGTAGGTTGATTTAACTGTATTTTTTTAATAATAAATTGATAATAGTACGGAACCCTTCGCGCGCGAGTCCGACTCGCACTTGGCCAGTTTTTTAAATATAAGCAAAATCGTCCGTGTGAACAGCTATATTTTAAGGCCTATACGTATGTAGCCTCCCTCTCTGCATTTTCTATCGCATTTATGACGGGGAGCGCTCTGAGGATTGTTCGAATTAATCCCTGCAGCGTCTTTCCGCCATCGTCCTACAAGACAGCATTTCCATCCTCACCATTTAGATGTTTGGCAGTCCTCAACGGTGCGTTTTTCTAGAAATTTCTTGCCTCTCACGGCTATACTGTGGAATGATTTGTCGCCTGCGGTTTTTCCGGACCGTTACGATCATCAAATCGTCAAGTAAAGAGCGTATTCCCATCTTAAAGGTCGGCAACGCACTTGTAATACCACAGGACGTCCGCATCCATGGGCGACGGTGATCGTTTACCATCAAGCTATACGTCTGCTCGCTTGCCTCCTATTCCATAAAAGAAAAGTACAGAATACTTCCTGAGTCGTTAATAGCCTTGCACACACTGCATATATAAATCATACTGAAAAATTTTTAGTATGGGACCAACGCCGGAATCGCGAAAGATCAACTCACTTTCCCGTACAAAATGGTTCTATACGATATTTCGGCACTGTGGACACGGCGGAGCGGAGCGGAAGTGTGGGAGCTCGACCAAGGAGACCGCATCACAGTGTTTCGAATTTTGAATTTGAAGAATGTAATTGGTCAATTTTGCACAGCTCCGCTCCGCTCCGCGTCTGTGGGGCCGCACCCTTACTGAAGATGACATTTGCAACAGCGCCAAAATATCGTGTACTAAATAATTGCAATTTACTTGGAAAATATCTCGTTGTAAGTCATACTAATAATGACAGTATAATTTGATAGTGTTCATATTAAGGTGGATTTAGACCAAACGAGCATTCGCTCATTCTAACCCCCACTCTACGAAATCAACAAACGACGAATCACGTTTTGTGTAACGAACGAATTTCGTAGTATTAGAATAGTAATAGTAAGTAGAATAGGTATAATTTGATAGTGTTCATATTTAGACCAAACGAGCATTCACACGAATACGAAATCAACAAACAACGAATCACGTTTTGTGTAACGAACGAATTTCGTAGTATTAAGGTGCGGTTAAACTAAAAGAGCATTCGCTGTTCTAACCTCCCACTCTTCGAAATTCGATCGGTACGCAAAACGTGATTGGTTGATTTCTTAGAACGGGCGCTAGAACAGCGAAGTTCTTTTGGTTTAAACACACCTTTAGAATACGAGTAGTAGTAGTAGAATAGAATGAGCGAATACTCGTTTGGCCTAAGTGCACCTTCACAACGTAAATAAGTGAACTATCTTTGTTTCGCTATGCCCACTTCGTCTTGTTTGGGTTACCCACCAAACTCAGCTAATCTATTACAGACAGTAACAATCTAAATGTTCTTGTGTAGTTTAAAGTTAGTAACATAATAGTTTGTTGTCTTTGTGCTTTCTAATTACTTAATCTTTCGTATACGGAATCGTTAAGCAGAGCAATCCAAAGTAGACTTTGACGACTGCTTCAAGTGATACAGTCATAGAGCAGATTTAGGTATAGATCGATTGCAAAAACATTGTACATAATCAAAGCCTTAAGTTGCATTTAGACCAAATGAGAATTCGCTCATTCTTAATTTTTATCAATAAATAGGTATCGAAGACGTGATTTTACACAATGCTCGGAAAATGGGATGTTAATAGGAACAAAATGCTGGAAAATATTGTGGGTGTAGACCGTAAATAAGTTGCCAAAAGTATCACATAACACAGAACGTATGAGGACATAAATAGATTGTATTGAAATGCGATACCATTTAAATGTGCTATTTTATGCAAAATAATCAGTACACCCTCATTTTACGTCAATATCTACAACCTACATACATTGTAATCTCATCATAATCATTATCGTAACAGCCGAAAAGCGTCCACTGCTGAACATAGGCCTCCCCCAAACATTGCCACAATGACCGGTCCTGCGCCCCCGCATCCAGCGGGCTCCTGCAAGTTTCACCAGGTCATTAATCAGCCTCCGTAGCCTAGTTGGTAGTGACCCTGCTTACGAAGCTGGAGGTTCCGGGTTCGAATCCCGGCGAGGACATTATTTTTGTATTTATTTATCACAAATATTTGTTCCTTGATCATGGCTGTTTATGTACTTAAGTATCTATAAGTATATATCTATTATATATCGTCGCCTGGTACCCACATCACAAGCCTTAATTGAGCTTACCGTGGGACTAGGTCGATTTGTGTAAAGATGTCCAAATAATATTTATTTATTTATCAGTCCTTCTTGCGGGGGGCCTACCGCTTTTCGGTACGTGGCCGCCACTCGAGAACATTTCCGCCCCAATGGCCATCGGTTCTACGTGCAATAGGCCCTGCCTACTGCCACTTCAGTTTAGCGATCTATGTAGTTTACATTGTAATCAAATTTTTGTGAAATCGTGTGCCTATAGATATTGAGTAATACCAAATTTTATGAAATAAAACTATGGAAACGGATAAACTCGCATATATTAACTAATTTTAACTTCATTCCGACATTATACCCTAACTATTTATACCCTTTTTTAAACGGTTTTTATTAACTTCACCGCGTATCAACTGTCGTCGATGCTTTAAATCTTGTGATCGATTTTTCGACCACTTCTACTGCACTGAAATCAATAAAATTTGGAACACTTATCAAGTCCCCATGACAATGCAATATTATAATATTTGTGTCCTTGTATCCTCAAATCCTGATGCTGCAGACGTACTGCTTACCTTAACCGAGAGTGTTAACTAGACACGTGAAAATGAAAGTATAGCATGTTTGGCATAATCAAATACTAACAGCCTGATCTTGACTTCCAACTCCTCACTCCTGATGCTGCCTGCAGTACTGCCTACAATAACCGCAAGGTTTATCTTTTATCGGTATATGATTTTAAAGAAGTTATTTAGATATTAGTCGTAAGTACAAACATGCGAATTTAATACTAACGTCCAACTCCTCAAATCTGATACTCCAGTGTTATCTACTGCCTGGCACAACCGCTAGGTTTAGCGATATGTAGATTTTTAAGTACTGCTTTAGATATTTGGTATAAGCATGCGGATTTCATTATCATCATCATATCAGCCGAAAGACGTTCACTGGTGAATATAGGCCTCCCCCAAAGATTGCCACAAGGACCGGCCCTGTGCCACCCGCATCCAGCGACCTTCACCAGGTCATGAGTGCCTTGCGGCCAAGGTGGCTTGTGGAGGGCCTACCCACGCTACGCCTTCCGGTACGTGACCGCCACTCGAGAACCTTACCGCCCCAACGGCTATCGGTTCCACGCGCAACGAGCTCTGCCCACTGCCACTTCCTGCGGCCCTCCGGCCGATAGACTGACAGCGTGAGTGGTTAGCGTAGGGCGAGCTGTTGGGTCCGGCTGATAGACTAACAGCGTGAGTGGTTCGCGTAGGGCAGGCCGTCGGGCCTACGGCCCTCCAGCTGATAGAGTGACAGCGTGAGTGGATCGCGTAGGGCGAGCCGTCGGGCCTGCGGCCCTCCAGCTGATAGAGTGACAGCGTGAGTGGATCGCGTAGGGCGAGCCGTCGGGCCTGCGGCCCTCCAGCTGATAGAGTGACAGCGTGAGTGGATCGCGTAGGGCGAGCCGTCGGGCCTGCGGCCCTCCAGCTGATAGAGTGACAGCGTGAGTGGATCGCGTAGGGCGAGCCGTCGGGCCTGCGGCCCTCCAGCTGATAGAGTGACAGCGTGAGTGGATCGCGTAGGGTGAGCTGTCGGGCCTGCGGCCCTCCAGCTGATAGAGTCACAGCGTGAATGGTTCGCGTAGCGTAGGGCGAGCCGTCGGGCCTTCGGCCCTCTAGCTGATAGAGTGACAGCGTGAGTTGATCGCGTAGCGTAGGGCGAGCCGTCGGTCCTTCGGCCCTCCAGCTGATAGAGTGACAGCATGAGTGGATCGCGTAGCGTAGGGCGAGCCGTCGGGCCTGCGGCCCTCCTGCTGATGGTCGACTGCCAGTATGAGTTTATATTTTATAGTCTCGAAATTCGACTTGTATAATGTGTACAATATAAAAATTGAAACTTGATTTTCTCAATAAACCAAATTAATTGATATATTCCTTATTGTCAGATCTCTGTTATCTAAGGTATTGTATGAATAACACGTCTATTTGATACACTTCGGGCATTAAGGCTGACATTTTTTTAGTGTCGAATGTCTAAAAATATCTATTCAGCAGGGATTCCCCTCTCGTTACACATAAAATAATGTCCATTACGTTTACATATGTGTCGTGATTAAAGCGCGAGAGTTAAACGCTAGCACGCATAATTGTATTGCATTATTACAAACAACATCAATCATCTAGAATAAGTAGGTATAGTATCGGAAATTAACTTAACAATTGCACTAAAAACTTGAAAATAAAATAAGTAAAAAAAGTTTTAAGTTAAACGGTTTTTATTGCACCAAAAACTAGAAAATAAAAATTAGTTGTAACTAACCGTAGATGCTACTTTCTGTAGATTAGTCACGTAAAACTATTATCACTGTAGTCTTCCCAAGTCGGATGCTGAAAACCACGTTTAGCCTCTATGCCAGTGGATTAAGCGTTACCTAATCGGAAACTTTTACCAAACTAAAATAAAAACGTGGGGCGTTATTATAAAGAAACATACAAGTTCAAAATATGTAATTGTAGCTTTAATTTTGCAATTAATCATCCATTTGTTCCAACACTTCTACAGAGGTAAATAACTTTTATCAAAGCCAGAACAAAACTTATTACACCATTGCTGTCTTGATTTCTATGTGTGTTCTTGAAGTGTCTTATAGTAACTTAAACACAATTGCGTACGCCCCACGTTTTTATTTCAGTTTGGTAAAAGTTTCCGATTAACGCTTAATCCACTGACATAGAGGCTAAACGTGGTTTTCAGCATCCGACTTGGGAAGACTACAGTGATAATAGTTTCACGTGACTAATCTACAGAAAGTAGCATCTACGGTTAGTTACAACTAATTTTTATTTTCTAGTTTTTGGTGCAATAAAAACCGTTTAACTTAAAACTTTTTTTACTTATTTTATTTACACAAATAAACTAGTCATTCATTTATTCATTAATTCATTGCGGACAAGTGCTACGGGCTACGCTCGTAGCCGATCCCGTGGGTTTGTAACGAAAATGGACCTCCCACAGAGAACTCCCCTCGGGAGTTCCCCACGCTCAAAGTGTTAATTTAAAGAGAGGGAGGGCTAAGCGAAATGTCATTTCGCTCGAAATTAGAGCAGCCCGACTGGGGAAGTAACTCCACCCTACAGAAGACCACAGCCATTATGACGTTATGCCTACCAGGGGCCCGTTTCTCGAAAGCTTGTAACTTGTAATACAAGTGGAAGTCTCTTTTTGACACTGTTCATTAGATTCCGCTTGTATTACAAGTTACAAGCTTTCGAGAAATAGGCCCCGGGCCTAGTGTTGTGTTCCTGATGGTTAGTGGAAACGGCTGAGGGACAGCGGTCACGATACTCGCTCCGGGTCTTTCCTGTTACAGAGGTTGTTCATTGCGGTTCAACGTGGGAAAGCGGTGAGCGTAATGGACACGTTCGCATCTAGGGGGGCAGGATTGGTGAGATTTCGATACAATAGTGTTACACTTAATGTATTAAGATCATAGTTTCAGTGTGGTATTATATGTATACAAAACGTTCTATGACATCAGTACTGCCTTAGAGTGTAAATGTAAGTGTGAATAATATCATTTAAACAAACAGTAAACTTATCACGGCAGCACAGATGGTGATATTAAATTGATTTAGGTAGTTAAACAGCCATCTTGGCAGATGCATGCGATAAATCGTAACACAACTTGTTGTCTCAACAATATTGGCGGGAAGCCGCGAGTAGCTGACTGATTAAAAAAAACTAATGTCAGAGATTTTCTTTTGTTAATTGGATAAAGACGATTTGATATAAAATTAATGTTTTAAAATAGAAATAATACAGTTATGTTAATAATATTGTACTAGATTTAAGTATTTCAGATAAAGATAATAAATGTAAGTATTGTATAAATACACGAGTTTGAATGGAATTAGCGATAACAATAGGTATTTTAGTTTTTTTAAGGTAATCTACGTTTTTTAAGATAGTACTACAGTTTGTCAGCCTCTGTAGCCTAGTTGGTAGTGGCCCTGCCTACGAAGCTGGAGGTTTCGGGTTCGAATCCCGGCGAGGGCATTCTTTGTGTATTTATTTATCACAAATGTTTGTTCCTTGGTCGTGGCTGTGTATGTATCTAAGTATACGTATCTATCTATTATATATACCTATCGTCGCCTGGTACCCACATCACAAGCTTTAATTGAGCTTACCGTGGACTAGGTCGATTTGTGTAAGATGTCCCCAGATATTTATTTTATTATTTATTTACTACGAATAGTATTACATACTATCAACCGTGACTGTAGGTACATCATAATTATTTATTTTGGTGTGTTTCGTCACTTTGATTGCTACAAAGTATTATTCTCAAACTTGCTACGGAATTTTGATGTTACTTACTTTAAATTAAACCCGGAAATACTATGTATCCGGTCTCATGTACTAAGATGATATGTAAAGAGATTTCATGTATTTATTTCACACCTAGGACTGCAAACAAACTGTCGTTTGTTTTGAAACTTCAAATTGTGACTAGGTTTTGACATTCAGCCACAGAAAAAAAACCTAAACTAGAACTACCTAACTAAACCAGGTAAAAGAATACCTCAAACAGATTTATAAAAAGTTAGCACGTGTTTTTTTTTAATGTTATACGATACTGTACTATTCATATATTACAAATGAAATAGTTATGGTTCGGCGAAATCAATTAGTTTTATTTCATGGTAAGTTTGAGAAAAACACTATACAAATCTCGGCGAGAAACAGGGTTACAGGCCGCGTATCCCTATCTGGCCTCAGTTCCTTCGGCCAGATATATCTACTTGGCCTGTAACCCTTCGTTTCCCGTCCTCTATAGTAATGTACATACTATAACGCTGAATTAAACTATAACTGTAATCCTCTGTAAATGTCTGAAATAAGCAAGATTCAAAATCCATTGCACAGATTTAAGCAAATAGTCTAACTCGTAAATGTTTATTTGTTCTCCACAAACATTAATAACGCATTCCTACTTTATTAAAAGCACTCCGCGACTTGGATTGTCAACATGAAAACGACCTAAGTGCATGCAATAATTGATACACTTACAACATTTTGCCATAATCATGTAACATATGCTTGCCGGACAAAATGTAGTAAGCGCTCTGTTTTTCAGTTGCCTTACGCCTTTTTGCTACATCTTGAAATATTACACATCTTCGGAACCTTATGTGGAGCCATAAAACATCGTTACATTTACATTTAGCAGTCGTAACACGGGTAATTTAATCGTTGGTATAATAAAATTAATGGAAAATAAAGAAACCTCTGCAATTACTACCAGGGACATTTTGTAATACTTATAGCTATAAATAATATGTCATAAAGGAAAAATACTGTTTGAAT
This sequence comes from Thaumatotibia leucotreta, assembly GCA_025490895.1. Lineage (NCBI taxonomy): Eukaryota > Metazoa > Arthropoda > Insecta > Lepidoptera > Tortricidae > Thaumatotibia > Thaumatotibia leucotreta. The sequence goes on from JALPQI010005447.1 coordinate 14,483, forward strand.
TGCACATTACCACAGGTACGGAGAAATAGAGATTATGTAATATAGTAGTTGTACTCCACTAAACATATAGGTACTGTTGTTATTGACTTTGTTTATTGAAGTGACAATACATCATAAAGAATATAATATGTAGAAGAAATACAAATTCAAATTTTGATTAGCCAGTAAGTAATATACAACATACACCCCCGTAATCAAAATAAGGCTATATGCGTAAGCCCATCCCTTCTACACAATTCTGATGCTTAGTACGTGGTAGCGGTTTGATAAGCATGTCAGCCCACATCTCCAAACTAGGAGTATAAACTACATTAACCACATTATCAGATAATAAATCACGTATAAAATAAAATCTGGTATCAATGTGTTTGGTTCTGTTGTGGTGAACTGGATTCAAAGCTAATTTCTGGGCAGATTGAGAATCATTATATATTACAACGGTTGACAACTTACCAGTAAGTTCAAACTGCAACCGCCTCAGAAATACAGCATCCTTCGCCGCACTTGTTAAACTAATCAGCCGATTCCAATCCGATTCACTTGAAGATAACGATATGGTGGGCTGCTTCTTACTCTCCCATGATATAGCTCCACCGGCCATAGAGAAGAAAAATCCTGTGTAGGAGCGACGGTCTATAGGGCAGTTTGCCCAATCTGCATCTGCATATCCGTATAGACATCCGCCGCCTTTCCTGTAACTAATGCCCAAACTGATAGTGCCTTTTAAATACTGCAATACCCGCTTCGCGGCATTCCAGTGGCTTTTATCATATTTCGTATTAAATTGACTTAAATACGATATCGCGTGAGCGATATCTGGTCTAGTATTTACAGCCAAAAACATAAGTGACCCAATTAAATGTTGATATGGATATAATAAAGAATTGTTTACATTACCATCTTCACAGGGCAACAACTTTTTCATTTCCAAAGGTGTAGGCACAGACTTGCATTTTATCATATTATACTTTTCAAGTAACTGTTTAATATAAGTTTCTTGAGATATTTTAATTTCATTAGGCGTGCTTGTAACGTTTAAACCTAAATATGTAATAACTAAACGGGCCTAACACTTTTAAGCTGAAATATTTGTTTAAGTCAAATATGACGTTGTCGAGCGTATTATTTTCTTTATAGAATATGACAATGTCATCGACATGAAAAGCGAGTATTATAAGCTCGGTACCAACCTTCTTAGTGTAAATGCAGGTTTCAGAAGGAGTTTGCTTAAAACCTAAACAATGTAATATTTCTGTTAACTTTTTATACCACGCCCTTGGAGCCTGCTTAAGGCCATAAAGCGAGCGCTTTAAAAGGCAAACTTTACCTTGTTCATCAGGTTTAGAGAATCCTTCCGGCTGACTCATGTACACCTCTTCCTCCAAATCCCCGTAGAGGAACGCCGTGTCTACATCTAAATGATGCATCTTCATACCATTTTCTATAGCTAATGCAAATAGCATGCGCAGAGAAGAATTGCGGACTACAGGAGCAAAAGTTTCAGAATAATCAATACCATACGTTTGATTGTAACCTTTGGCCACTAGCCTTGCTTTATATTTAATAATATCCCCATGCGCATTTTTCTTCAACTTGTAGACCCATTTGCAGGGTATTACCTTTTTATCTGGTCTGTCAACGAGAACCCACGTATCCTTCTCAAGCAATGATCGGTACTCATTTTTCATAGCTTGATACCACATATCTTTTTCTTCTGAATTCATAGCTTGTGAATAGCTTGTAGGTTCATCCATAAGCTTAGGGAATGAAGACTGCATACACACACAATTGGCAGTAGACTTAGGTTTTCGGGGTCTCAAATCGTACCTTGGTTCTACAACTTCAATATCGGACACTTCTCCTGATGGATGTGTATTAATGGGCTCAATTTGCTCAACTTCAGTGATAGCGTTATGCCACGGTACAACCAAATCAAGATCAGATTCATAGGTTTCTGATATACGAGTATGTGAACTATCCATATGCGTGTCCTTATAACTGGTGACAGGACCAGGTGATAGTTCAATAGAACTATTTGAAGAGTTCTTTTCTGAACTTGAAATAAGAGGTACATTTGCTGGTTCACAAATATTCGCTCCAGACTTATTATTACCTTTCAAATCACGAAAGTCATTTTCAAAGAAAATTACATCTCTGCTTTTCACAACTTTCCTGGGATATCTAATATCCCTAAAATAGTAGCTTCGTGGATCTTCTGAATATCCAACGAAAATGTGTTCGGAGGCTTTCATGTCTAGTTTCTTCCGACTACTCTCGGGGACATGTATAAAAGCTCTACATCCAAAAACACGCAAATGAGACAGATTTGGTTTCTTATTATACCACATCTCGTATGCCGTCTTACCTTCAAGAGCACGGTGGGGCGATCTATTCTTAAGATATACAGCCATCTCGGCAGCATCTTGCCAGTAGGCCGGAAAAAGACTGCTGTCAGAAAGCATTGACCTGACTTTCTCCATAATAGAACGATTCGTTCTTTCTGCGATCGAGTTCTGTTGAGGACTATAAGGAACTGTTGTTTGATGTTGAATTCCTTCAGTTTGTAAATAATTCGAAAATTCACCATTAACATATTCTTTTCCATTATCACTCTTCAATATCTTAATCTTGGCTCCCGTTTCTCGCTCCACAGTTGACTGAAAAACACAAAACTTTCGCTTTACTTCAGCTTTTGAAGAAATAAAGAAAACAAAAGTCATACGAGAAAAATCGTCTATAAAAAATAAAATATATTTATTCCCTTGAAATGAAGTTTCTGGCAGGGGACCACAGACATCTGAATGAATGAGTTCTAGAACTGATGTTGATCTTTTATGTGAAACCTTTTTAAAGGGCTTCCGACTTTGCTTACCTTCAATGCAAGAGATGCATGGTTCTTTGTCGACCGTTGTGTAGTCCACACCGACTGCGTGACCTTTCTTCAACTGGTCCATCCCAATGCGGCATAAGTGACCTAAACGTCTATGCCAGAGCTTAAAGCTAGAATCATCGGAATGAGTCTCAAATGCCGACAGCTGACGAGGTGGATTTACTGTACAGTCTAAAGAGTACAGTCCACCACATACAGAACCATGTAAAATGACATCACCTCTACAAGAAAAAGCATCAGAATCATAAAAATTACAACCAGTTTTATCAAAAACTACGCTAAAGCCTTTATCTACTGCCTTCTTTACTGAAATAAGATTAGACTTCAGGTTCGGCACGTGCACCACATCCGTTATCTTCTTAACAGCAGTATTTTGACCACTACTAGTAATCGAAATATCTCCAACTCCATTTGCTATGGTAATACTCCCCGTTGAAGAACATCTGACATTTTCCATCCAATCAGCTCTTGACGATAAATGAGCCGATGCACCCGAATCTATATAGAATTTTTCATGCTCAAAACCGTCATTGACATTCAGCGCGCACAGAGAACTCTTGTGATTGACGGTGTTTCTCTTCTTATCCTTTTTAAGTGGACAATCTGGCCGCTTGTGTCCTGGTTCCTTGCAATCATAACATACTATAGGCTTCTTTAGTTTGGACGATGAAGGTTTACAGTGGTTCATTTGTGTTCGAAAAGCAGTATCAGAGTTATCTAAAGATGGCTTATTTAGTTCATTCAGTAACTTTGTCTTAATAAGGTCGACTGTAATATTAATATTGGAATTTTCCAAAGCCATTACTAATGGTGCGTACTGAGGACTTAAGCCTCCTAGAAGAATTGCAGCGATTGAAGCATCTTCTATTATTTTGCCTATATCGGCTAAATCTTGCACAGTTGACATAACAGCATTTATGTACTTCTCTATATTGGAGTCAAAATCGTCAAGACAGTACCTGTATAATTTCCGCTCGAGGCTTATGCGTCGCCCTAAACCTTTGTCCTCGTACGCAGACGACAGGGCATCCCAGGCCTCCTTGGCTGACTTACATGACCTTACATGAGTGATTGCCATACCATCTACTGTGAGACATATTTTCGATAACGCCTTTTTATCGTTACGTAACTTCTTCTCAGCACTGATATCGTTACCTGTAGGATATCCGACGATGGTCTCCCATAATTCTTCATGAATAAGGTACATACGAATTTTGAATTTCCAAGATGAATATCCCTCTCTGTTTATAAGTGGTTTTATTGCACCAAGAGAATTGTTTGACATAATTAAGAGTACAGCTGTTTATTGTCACAACAAAGAAAAAATGAAAAATACGTAAACAATTAAATTTTCACGGATTTTCATAAAACACACACGCACACGTTGGAAAAACTTGCCGATTCGCTTCTAATACGCAAAAATGCAGTTTTAAACGTATAAATCCAATTAAAAATAAGAATTCGTGCTGATAACGTATGTTGTTATTGACTTTGTTTATTGAAGTGACAATACATCATAAAGAATATAATATGTAGAAGAAATACAAATTCAAATTTTGATTAGCCAGTAAGTAATATACAACAGGTACTATACCTCGATCCTTATTCAAAATGTGGTAAAAAAGGCCAAAACGTAGTAAGCCGAAAACTGGTTTTATAATACGAGTACAACTATTACATATTATAATTAATTATTTTTATATTGTATTCATGTAAATATTATGCATAATGTGTATTTTAGTATTCTTCGTATTTTATTTGTTTTTGAGAATGTTTTGTTTTCATTACCTTAATTTTATTAATGTTTTTGTTAAATGCACCGCCTACAATCTTTCTGCTTTGCCTCAAGGTTGACTGGTAGAGAATGCCGCATGGCATTAAGTTCGCCTTTTGTACTATAAGTTTATTTCTTTTGTGCAATAAAGATTAAATAAATAAATAACTCTGGTTACTTTCACTGCAACACGTAAGTTCATTTCAAATAATTTGTATAGGTACCTAACATAGGACTGATACTACTTAAAAAAAACTTAAGGTATATTTTTGATTTGTTCTGCAAAATAAATAGGGTAGGTATACTTATTTTTATATAACATCTGCATATTTCTCAGTTAAATTTAGTAATTATTATACCTAATGTAAGTCTTTCTTAACGCGATAAATTGAGTTTAGAATAGATCTGATTAATTAATGAGACCTTCTATTTCATTTATCTAAAGTACCTCATTATAGATTGCTCTTGCATTTCGAAAGGACATTCGTAAAAACGATTAATAAATTAATTCCCGAAATATGAATCGGGCATTAACTGAATAAAATTGATATTATTGAAATCACTTTTGAAAAATTTTCGCTCTAGAATCAAGTACCAAGTTAAAATTTCGCGAGAAATATAAAAAGTAGGTATACGTATACAACGACATCATAATAATAGTAATAGAACTGTGTGTGACTGTGTATACAAACGATTGATGCATTATTCGCAATCTTTGACCTTGACTCAAAAGACCTACGCATTTTAGGGCTCTTACATTGCGAGATACTTTTATAATCTACGAGGTCTTTTGTGTTTTATAAGGTTACATTATTTCGTTAAAAAATTAAATTACATTAGATAAATGAAATGAAATCAATCAGAATATATTTGTTACCACCCCAACTCTTCCCGTGGGTGTCGTAAGAGTTGTCTATGAGATCGTTATTGAAGATTGATGATGGGCAGCTGCGTCACCATAGCGGACACACTACTGAGATCACCAATGGCGATCCATCCTGGCGTTTAAGGGCATTGCCTGTTAATGCGTTTATACGCATAGATAATAACAGACTATGTCCAGTAGTGGACTGAGAAAGGCTGTCGATGATATTATGTTCGGCAGTGGATGTGACAGTGGCGGGCAATAACGAGCAGCGCATCCCAACATTATTGCCCTTAAGTGTAAGTCCACGAACAAATAAAAACATGGAAGCCTCACGCCATACTAAATTGCCTTTCAAAAACAGTCCTGAATTATAGTCGACAAGTGTCACCCCCTCTTCAATGCATCACGGCAATGAATTTCAATGTCAACCATGTGTCAACCTATATACACGTAGTCGTAAACCGTGTTTAGAAATCGTTGTGATTGGTCCATCAAAGTTTTGATTGGCTATATTCTATAAACATTTGTAAAAGATGTTGCGCCGAAATGCGCGCGGTGTTAAGAAAAACGCTATGTCCTGCCCATCTTGGTACAATTGAACAATTGTGTTTGGGGCATTTTTGAGCTGGCGTTAGACGTCCATGTTATATCGCAGGTGTAAATTTCGCAGACGTTAACTTTCACATTTTCATTATAAGGATACTGCTCAACTTTAATATCCTGTCATTATCCTCGCGTGCCACCACGGTAAAAAACAAAAGCCTGCGTATTTAACAACAAAATGTAGTTCAAAAACTAAAACTTCGAGGCTACGGGCTAATTCCAAGTAGCCTTCGCGTGAGCGGTTAAAACGAATTAAGTTCTACGAGTTAACAAGGCTCAGCCAAGTTCAGGGCCAATATTTAAAAATGAAAGACTTTCATAATATTTTCTTCGGTTACCGCGAGGATTACACATGAAATAAAACTATGAAAACGGATAAACTCACGTATATTAACTAATTTTAACTTCATTCCGACGTTTCGAACACTTTACAGGGTTCGTGGTCTGCGGATGACATCCAATATACGCGAGTTTATCCGTTTTCATAGTTTTATTTCATGAAAGACTATCATTGATAAAAAAAATGCAATTATCTTAATTTGACTTAACGGCTGTTGAACTATAGTGTGTTATTTTAACTTTAAATGTTTTGACGTAACTGGGTCATTTGCAGAAAAAGTGTACCTTTTTAAATTTTTTCGATCATGGACTGTAATACATCATTTTACTTGGCACCGTGCGTCGTACTTTTCAGTTATGAAACAAAAAAAATTGTCCCTAATGTCACGAAAATAAGTATGTAAATGAGATTACTCAGTTTAGTTACTTCCATACTAAATGTATGAAACGAAATGTAACGAAACTGATAAAAAAAATATCAAATTTGTTACAGAATTTTTCATACCTTTAGTTTGGGAGTAACTAAACTGAGAAATCTCAATTTACATGGTTATTTTCGTGACATTAAATGGTACACTTTTTCTGCAAATGACCCAACTAACACGTAAATATTTGTTTTATGCTAGATGAGTGTCATGAGTAATTCACTACAACTCAGGTGAACTATACTTTCCTGCACCTTCAACTCTGATAAATAAATAGCACAAACAAAATATACGCGGAAAATGGATACAGTTATATTTAAGACATCGCACTCGCTCGGTACCTAATCATTTTACCTGCTTCTCCGACTTAAATTTTGCAGAAGATTCTCCCAAATGACTTTTTGGGGATCCGTAAGGAGACATAAAACGCGTCTTATTTTTCCGATATAAAAACATGTAGCCTTACATGAAATTCCATGCATATATTTTATTATTCCTTCTTCCGTCTTTGCTAAGATGGAAGAAGGAATAAACAAAAAGACCGAAGCTTCATTCAAAGGCAAAAGTCAGGGTCGCGCTTTGTAAAGTTACATTTTACAATTGTAACTTTATAAAACGCGACCCAGGTGTAATTTTTCATAACATTAACGCTACGCTAGATTTTTTTTAATACCGACAAGTTAAGAGAAGAGTAAGTAATCCAATTTTTTTTCGTTGCTAACCACCACTCGTAAGGGAGAGATTTTTATTATTACGAGTGCTATCTCAATCTCTTCTTCATGTTAGATAGCCACACAAAGGTCACTTACGGGCATTTTCACTTCTAGGGACACCCAATTAGCTTAACTCTCACAAAAAAGTTAACTTCGATGTCAGTTTTGTAACGACAATTAAACATTAAATATTATCAAAAATATTTTTTTATCATTTCATCCAGAAAGAATACGCGTTCATGCAATGTAAAACATGAATAAAATTTATTTACGTAAATATTTCATGCTTAATTGTCGTTACAAAACTGACATCGAAGTTAACTTTTTTGTGAGAATTAAGCTAATTGGGTGTCCCTAGAAGTGAAAATGCCCTTACTTAACACAAAGATTTTTAACAAATTGTTAGCCTCCGTATCCTAGTTGGTAGTGACCCTACATTATTTGTGTATTTATTTATCACACATATTTGTTCCTTGGTCATGGGCTGGCTATCTATGTATATGTATATTTACTCGTAAAGTATCTATATGTATAGTACGATTAAGCCGCTGTGAGCGCTAGTAGTGCAGCTGACATTGGCTGCGTTCACTGTAAAAAATATATATTTATGGACGGCATAGACGGAGCTACTTACTGTTGTGCCCATTAATGTTTATTGTTTGTTTCCATTAATGTTAAGTTTTACATGTTATTTTGTACATTTTATTTCCTTTTTGTTTTTTTTTTATCTTAGCTTGTGAGTTTGTATGTCGTGTTGTGTTTCCTTACGGCCTCCTACGGGTTCCTACGGAAGACCAGCGCTGCTGCATAGCCAGCATCATGCTGAGTAGGGCCCATTTCGTGGAACTATGTTGACTGTATTTGTTTGTTTTCGTTCTGTAAAGTGTGAGTGTCATGAATAAATGTTTAAAGTTTGAGTTTATAAATTATATATAAGGTCCTAATTTATTAGATGCAGATTATTTTACAGCTGATAGTACTCGGTCTCTGGAGTATATTAAACCGTGAAACATTATAGCTTTTACGATGTTTCTTTGGAGAAAACGGAAAAACAAATTTGCTACGTAAAAACACCCTGTTTATGTGATTATTAAATGAAAACTCATTGAACAGATTCTAGTACCTCTTTTACGTACCACTTAACTGGAACTGGCCACTTCACGTCGATAAATTAAATACTTGATTGTCAATGTCATGTTATTTTCCGTTGGATTGTGTCGTTTGATGACATGACAGACGGTGTTATTGTGACATGTGATAATGCACATGATGATTTTTTTTTGACGAAATTATATATTTTTTTAATAATAATAATAATAAATATGCTTTATTGCACCACAAAGAAAGAAAACAAAATACAGAACAATTAAATACAAAGGTAGCAACAGGCGGTCTTATCGCTATAAGCGATCTCTTCCAGACAACCTTGTTAGGAAAATGAAATCAAAAAAGTTACATGCAAAGATTTCTTAATTTATATGTAAAGTTAATTATTTTAATGTAAAGTGTCATGTGTTAAAATATCTGCAACTAATAAATTAGGACCTTATATATCATCGCCTGGTGCCCACATCACAGGCTTTATTAAGCTTACCGTGGGACTAGGTTTTGTAAGATTTTCTCGATTTGTATAAGATTTCCCTTGATATTTATTTATTTATTTTAACGAACACAATACCTTACCTAATAATGTAACCGATTTCATGGATACGTTACCAATTTAATTTTGATTCAGGGAAGTTGTCAGAAACGACAAAGCAATAATACGTTCACAAATAATCCATCATTGCCAATCCATACCAATAAAACGTGCTTACATTTACAAGTGAAGCACATTATTCAAATATTCACTTTATCTCGATTTTATCCGGATATTGACAACGTAATCCAATGGGAATTTATGTACAAAATTATTTAATTGCAATTCGCAAAATCAACAATATTCAATAATTCAATATTCGTACATTGATACTTAATCGTCGCGTGCCTGCTATAAGATGGAAGTACTTACTAGTACCCGACGCTGTACCAATACTCGTCATTATAGCTTGAGTTGCCATCGATAAGTTAAAATCTACTATTAGGGCATTTAAACGATGATTAATGTATATACCTTCAATGCTTCATATCATATCCCAACTTTGAAATAATTAGCTTACATCTAAATTATTTACATAATTATAAGACAGGCTGACGATTATTAGGACTGAGTGTTAATATTCCCAACTGCCACCTATTGGGACTACCAGCAAAAGCACCTGACGCTTACTCATACAAAGGCGTTGACTAAGAAAATATGCAATTTTGGGAAATTTTGACATTTTCACCTTATAAAATAAATACTACATATTTAACAAAACGTAGCAAACTCCTTTCCCAAACACACAACTTTATTTAGATGTATATATGAGCAAACAATACTTTATTTAGATGTATATATGAGCAAAATATCGTGATTCAAATAAATTTAATATTCTCTGTTGACATATTGTTGCGCACTAGTACTTACGGCCACATTTCAAAATCTAATTTTATAGAAGATGTGGCCGTATAGCAGGCTGGCGACTAAAAGACAATACAGACAATACAATCATCATCATCATTAGCAGCCTATGATAGTCCACTGCTGGACGTAAGCCTCTCCTATTAACTATGCGTATAGACGGAAACGCATTAGGAGGTAAATGCCCATAATCGCCACGCTGGGCAAGCGGATTGGCGATCGCAGTAATGTGTCCACTATGACGACGCTGCTGCCCATCATCAATCTTTTGTCCAATAATGGTCAGTGACACTTCAATCCCTTAGTCGACTTTTACGACACCCGCAGGAGGAGTAGGGGTGGTGACAAATGTATTCTTACTGCCGTCACCACACGGCCAGACAATACATATCTAATCTAAAATAATTTACACTTTGAATTGTGTGCTCCCCCTAATTCACGCTTGGCTATTCTTTAATTTCAATCCCGGCCTCTATTACGTGAGGGGTATTCGGACAATTTTTCACTCGCCAGCGCTTCCGACCTCTGGAGAGAACAGAGAACTATGCCGAGAAACGATTTTAATACCAAAATTACATTTAATTGTAAAGCATAGGTACTTATTATCAAACCGGAAACATAAGGGGATTCGAATGTAGGTACCTGCGACAATATATATCATGAATGTCTAACGCCAGCTCAAAAATGCCCCCAAACACAATTTGTCGTCAACTAAAATTCAGGACTGTTTTTGAAAGGCAATTTAGTATGCTGTGCGGCTTCCATGTTTTATTTGTTCGTAGGAAAGTACTATTGACACCTCAAATGACACAACATTTACCAAGAAAAGAATTATTGTTTATAGATGACAAGCCTGCTATAACTATGAATATATCCTAGATTGACTTATACACTGTGGTGTCAACGGTACTTTCGAATCCCAATCTAATCGGTTTGATAATACACCTCGGATGTTGGTAAACTTGGTCTATTTCTTTGGTATCATCTTCATTTAAAGTTATCATACATCTTTCATTAATCGTCTAATAATTCATTACGCATACAGTCATAGTGCTCAAAAATAATTGAACAAGCAAACAAACAAACACATTTTTTTTGGATTTACAGTTGGGTGTGTATACAATATGTTAATGAACATTCCTTTATTCGCCATAATTACAGCATGCAAAATAAAAAATAAATACTAATAAATATTCTTGGACATTTTTACAGAAATCGACCCAGTCCCACGGTAAGCTCAATTAAGGCTTGTGATGTGGGTACCAGGCGACGATATATATAATAGATAGATAAATATAGATACTTAAATACATAGGCAGCCATGACTAATTAAATTAAGTAAGTAAAATATTTACAAGGGCCTACCTAACAATATTTATTTACATACACCGTGGGCTGTTTAAACTGTATTTTTTTATACTTATTTTTGCACTTGACTGTACTTTCCCATCATGTCCCGCAGTTTTAGGATACCCTGTATAAGTTCGACTAAAAAAATATATTGTTATTACATCGATCCTCAAAATAAGTCCAAACTTAAATAACGACTTGGCAGCCCACGACGGATTCTCATAATTTATCTCCAAGATTTTCTTGAAGTGGTCTCCATATTCATGACTTGAACTGAGCCCAGACTTAGCTAATTAAATTTACATTTGTCAAACGCTTCTTGATATCGAGTCTGCGACTGGAGAGGTTCCAAAATCTTCCGCTTCGGTTGTAATCTACTATTCATTTTCGCATTATGATGAAGTTTTAAGGGATTTAAAGTACTTTCCAATGAGTATAATTAGTTACTTCATGAAACGCAATGAGTAAGGTTGGAACCTACTTTTGGTGGTGACTGGGCCGCACGCTACAAAACTGCATGACTTAGGGTTAGGACACATTTATCAGCATGCGTACGCATTTTGTCTATAGAAAATGTCAGTTTAGTATGGGGACCGCGTCCAGCTTTCCGCACGCGTACGCATGCTTGTTTACACGTTTCATACCAGCCAATTTTATTAGACAAAATGCGTACGCATGCTGAAAAATGTGTCTTCACCCTTAGTTTTACCGGAATTAAAAATATGATATATTTGTACATAATTGGTATTGGGGGTACATTTGTCACCACCCCATCTCCTCCTGCGGGTGTCGTAAGAGTCGACTAAGGGATTGAAGTGTCACTGACCATACTTGATTAAAGATTGATGATGGGCAGCAGCGTCATCATAGTAGACATATTACTGCGATCGCCAATCCGCTTGCCCAGCGTGGCGATTATGGGCATTTACCTCCTAATGCGTCTATACGCATAGGTAATAGGAGAGTCCTACGTCCAGCAGTGGACTTTCATAGGCTGATGAAGTGGTATTGGGGTCTTGCCAATCAGCAAGCTTCGTGGCTATCCTCCGATTAACGCACAAACCAACTGAGTGCTTAAAGGAACCGGGGAAAGAAAGAAATCTTGAGATATTAGTAGGCGGAAATGTATAGAACATCAGATTTTTTTCTCGAATCGAATATTGTCGGCCCCTTAATAAAAGTTCATCAATATGACCTTAGAATTTGTCCAGTAAATAAAAAATCACCCTGTATATATATAATATCGTTAAACATTATAAGCCTATATTAGTAGCTTGAAGCAAAATTTAATCAACTTGTTCGCTCCGGAGCCATAAAATAGATTGCCTGCGACACATGGGCGACACAAATCTTTGTTACGCGTATTTATGGTGACCCACGTTATAATAATATAAAAGGATCGTTTACAGGCAAAAAAACCGGCCAAGTGCGAGTCGGACTCGCACGCGAAGGGTTCCGTACCATTATCAATTTATCGTTAAAAATACAGTTAAATCAACCTATCTCAAAAACTATAAAAGATAATTTCATCAAACCAAAATAGAGGGGGGACACATTTTTCAGACTTTGACAGCTGATATCTCGAAAACGGTACGCTTAAATAAAAATGTGATGTATAAACCTATATATCATTTTAGAAGACCTTTTTATTGATACCTAACATGCTTATACAGGGTGGTCCAAACCTTGACGTCAAAAAATTTTTTTTAGATTCCTCACGTCATGAGCTATCAGAATATACCCCATGTATGTTAGCCGATTTTTTGTAGTTTTCGAGTTATGAATTTTTGAAAAAAATTTTTTGAGAAATTCTGGAATGAAGAAATTTATTAATAAAAAAAACTGTTGGGATTTTTAACTAGTTTCTTTTTTGTAAAAATATTACTACAAATAAAGCATTTACTGACAAAAAAATTAGCGTCCTCACTTTGATACAAGTAGGTTAAAAAATTCCAAATTCAAAATTTTACGCTAAAAACACATCAAAATAGCATTAATGTACGTAAATAAAAAAAATAAAACATATCCCAAGGATTTTTGGTAATGTAAAGACTGCCCTAAACCTTAAACTTTCGTAAAAGCAAAAAAAAAGTGATACTTAATAATGAGGATTTTTCGGAGTAGTCGGTCAAATAAACTTAAAAAAAAACTTCTAAATTTTCAATTTAAATTAAAGTGAAATTTCGTCTGTTTTGTTGTTATTATCAATAAATAAAGACAGGAAATACCACGAAAACTCAATTTGTGTAGTTATTCAAGTAATTTTTTACTACTTTAAAATTTTAATTTTTTTTAAGTTTATTTGACTGACTACTCCGAAAAATCCTCATTATTAAGTATCACTTTTTTTTTGCTTTTACGAAGGTTTAAGGTCTAGGGCAGTCTTTATATTACCAAAAATCCTGGGGATATGTTTAATTTTTTTTTACGTACATTAATGCTATTTTGATCCATTTTTAACGTAAAATTTTGAATTTGGTATTTTTTATCCTACTTGTATCAAAGTGAGGACGCTATTTTTTTTGTCAGTAAATGCTTTATTTGTACTAATACTTTTACAAAAAGAAAATATTAAAAAAACCCAATAGTTTTTTTTTATCAATAAATTTCTTCATTCCAGAATTTCTCAAAATAAATATTTTCAAAAATTCATAACTCGAAAACTACAAAAAATCGGCTAACATACATGGGGTATATTCTGATAGCCCATGACGTAGGGAACCTAAAAAAATTTTTTTGACGTCAAGGTTTGGACCACCCTGTATACATCTAAAAAAAAATTCTATCCCTCAGTTACATGTATGGAGGGCCCTACCCCAATTTTTTTTTTTCAATATAGTATCATAATTTTGTAGCGGTCCATACAACACATATTCTTACTAAATTTCATCACTGTAGCATTTATAGTTTCCGAGGAAATCGGCTGTGACCGACGGACAGACGGACAGGCGGACATGACGAATCTATAAGGGTTCCGTTTTTGCCATTTTGGCTACGGAACTCTGAAAATCGTTGTTATTTATATTTAGAGAGTTACTACGCTCTCCTTCAATGAATACGGGTGGATTTTTTCAAAGAAAATAATGCAAAATGCTACTTACATTTTTTAAAATATTTTTAGCATAAGTAGATTTTTTTTAATCAGGTTGTATCAGTACAACCTGATTTTAAAAAAATTGGCATTTTACTGGGTTTATCATTGGATCCAAAAAAACATTGAACGTGTTAGGGTAAGTACGGTTAGGTTGGTAAGAAGCAGACTTGAAAGCAAACGAAATGTTTCTTTCAAACTTTGCTATAGCAATCTTGTTTAGATAGGTACCCCTGAAAGCAAAAAATCCGATGTTTTTACATCATGTGATATAATGATAAAATCTTGAGCTTCTGGATTTCAAGGTAAACATTTATGATAAAAAAAAGTTATTTATTTATTATACAGAAGCAAAGTTATTGTTTAACTGTCGTGCCAATATTGAGACCTTAGGTAGTCAAAGATTCCAAAGATGCTACGAGCGTAGCGAGTGGTTCAAAAACTGGAATCTTGAGCATTGCGAAGGTTTCGAGGCACGAGAGTTAAACAAACTTAGCCGCCAAGTGTAATACAATTTTTTTCCCTCATAATCGCGAGAAAATATGATTACAAATCTCATCCAGGTGTAAATTAACTTAAAGAAACCATTTGAAACATGTCGAAACGTATAGTAGAGTAGAGTTACTCCTGGTACTTAAATTACAAAGTCACCAATGGGAAATGACTAATTTAACATATCAGCTCCGATTGCGCATGTTTACTATGGTCATACAGATCTTATACCTACACTTATACCTACTAGGCAGTGGTGGGTCATAAGAATTAGAGCATGGTCAAATTACTTTATTCACATGTTGATAAAAAGCGTTTTTACCCGCTCGTATTAAAGGATAACCGAGCGCTTTACGAGCTAGTGAGGGGAAAAATATAAACCTTAGTAGTATTTATATTATTTTCCGTTTAAACTTAAGTCGGCTGCCATCCAACAATCACTATAAAACTATTACTACTCTTAGGCCCACTTGCACCGATCGTGATTAGCGATTTAATTTAACCACAGATGTCATATATACCATAGATCAAGCAAACGTATCTACTTAGCGTGCCAAATGAACTCAGTAAAATCTACTGAGTTGTCCGTCTTTAATCGCAGCCTGCAGCTTTCGGGCGTCAAATTTTGTAAGTTGAAGTTAACAAAAATATTAATAATGCCCCCTTAAGTAATATTAATTGCAACAACACAAAAAAACAGACAGCTTAATTTAAATTAACTCGCTGGTCTCGATTTTTGCAAATCCGCCTTAGCAACGTCGCACTGAATTGGAGATGAGATACGACATTAATTTCAAGAAGGTATTTATTTACTTTAAAAGTTTTGGTTGTCAACCGACGGTTCACAGTTAGTACAACTGGTCCGACCATTTGTATACACCGTGTTTTTATTGATTTCCGTTAAATTAAAGGGAAGCTTATTTAGGTCATCATCATCAGTCCACTGCTGGACGTAGGCCTCTCCTATTAACTATGCTTAGAGACGCATTAAGACGTAAATACCCATAATCGCCACGCTGGGCAAGCGGATTAGCGATCGCAGTAATGTGTCCACTATGATGACGCTGCTGCCCATCAACAATATTTTATCTTGGCTACCTCAGGTCTCAATACTGGCACGACAGTTAAACAATAACTTTGCCCCCTGTGTAATAAATAAGTAACTATTTTTTATCATAAATGTTAATGGTAAGTGACACTTCAATCCCTTAGTCGACTCTTACGACACCCGCAGAAGGAGTTGGGGTGGTGACAAATGTATTCTTACTGCCGTCACCACACGGCACTATTTAGGTCAAAAATAATCAATTTCTCTAAGAAACTAGTGTCTTAACTCTTACTGTTATTGAGTTATTCAAAAAATAAGTTTAATGACTGAACAAGTGTATTGCAACCTTTATTACATCCTAATGTTACTTATTTTGACATGTGCCGTCCTGCCGTCAAAGCCGTCATTCACCTAAGATCGTATTCTTAAGGTTCTCTCACATTTGCCATTACAATTATTATCTATGAAAACAAAAAAAAATACTAAATTAACAAAAGCCGATATAGCAGGCAACTTCTATTAATGTGCCAAGTAAGCTGTCTAATTTAACGGAAATCAATAAAAACACGGTGTATAGGCTCAATAAATGGTAGACCTACTTGGCTAATACTAAACTCGTTGTACAGTGAAAGTTTCTAATACCCAATTATGTTCCCGTTTGGAAATATCGGAGCTTAAATGGATTAGAACAACGAGGAAGCAATTTCAAATTTATCAGCGAATCGAAGTTTAGTAATTGATGTAATTATGTATGTATGGATTCGATTTTATTTGCAGCATCGTAAAAAAGTCACTTTTCAATAGGTACAGGTGACGCTTATTTTACGCGCTAGTGCGAGAAGTGGTTATTTTTTTGTCAAGTCGAAACTTCGGCCATCTGTATCGAAAAACATCGTACGATTCGCGAGCGAAAAGGAAATTCGTAACTCGTGTCGATTTAAAACCTTCCGTCGTGCATAAATTTATCGCCATTAGTGTCGCTGTCGAATTGATTTTTTTTCGCACTTGTATCGCAATATAGGTACTATTAGTTGATGAGGTCCAAGTCTATATATTTTATAAAGTACAATTTATAAAATATGTAGACTTGGACTTCAGTTTTTTATTTTATTTTATAAAATAGGTGGTGGAGTCATCGAGGATGACGGTGTCCAAAAAAGCGCGTTACGTATCATAAAAAAAAAAATTGCGTTAGTAAAAAAGGTCAAATAATTCAAAATTGAACAGTGGCAGTGGCTAAGCAACAATGTTACAACTCCACATTTAACATGCATAGTTGTAGGATATGTGACATGTACCATTCATTAAAAAGTTAAATTACTTTTTTTATCAGACCGAATGAAATTGTCTGACGCTTTGGGAGACATTTGCTGTGCAATTCTCAAATAGTTTGTACAGTCGACGTCAAAGATATCATTACGATTTAGGTGCCAAAAATATATTTACACGGCTTTGACATTAAGGTCGTGTAAATATATATTTGGCACTTAAACTGTAATGATATCTTTGTCGTCGAATGTACATTTGAATAGCGTCCTCGATATTGATAAAAATCGGTAGACTGGTAGATTCAGTTATGCTGAGCAAGATTCACCACATTTCCCAAAATGTCAAATACGTACCAACAAGAACTGTCACTCAGACTCAGATACCACATCAGTCACATCACCAAAGTGTCAATACTGAATTGAACTTTACGTATGCAATATAGACTTACACTTGTCTATATTTCTCTGTGACTAATGCAGTAAAACCCTCTTAATACGATCACGTTTAATACGATTTCCCGTATAATACGCCATTTTATGCCGGTCCCTGGAAGTATAATCATGTTTTCCAATATTTTTGCACAGTTAATACGATTCATCATCGCCTTTAATACACTAACGGCAACCCGAGTTACATAAACGTATGGCATTATTTTGTTTTAGATGTAGACAGGAAGGTTATAATTTTACCATACTGATTGAATATTACAAAGGAAAAATCAAACTTAACTTTGATGTTCAGACCAAGCGACCGGTAAAATTCTTGATCCCATCTCATACACCCTGTAGGTGCACCCCTAGTACAATTTGTTTCATTCATTTATTTTGTTTAGCTGGGTTTCCGAATCAATCAAATATTAGACACATCACACTAATCTCACAATAAACCACTCACTCATGCACTTACTCAACACCAACAAACACACTCACGTACATGCAAACTTTATAACTGAAACTTACATTGTTAATGTTAGTTAGTATAAATGCGCACGCCATATCTTGTAATTGCATGTTCATTGTATTTTTGTGAACATCTTTTATTAGCTTTGTTTACTGTACACTCAGTTTTTGTAATTTTCTTATGTACCTACTGCTGTTGATGCCCCAAATAAATAAATAAATAGGTACATAAGTATTAGAAAAATATCTCATACAAAGCATGTCACTGCGAAAGTACAAATTTTACAAAAAGAAAACAATTTTTCTTCCCGCATCAAACGCTTTCCCGCCTTAGAAGCGTTTGTGTCTGGTCCCTAAAAAATCGTATTAACGAGGTTTCACTGTATATCTGTCTTTGTCGTTGAACCTGCGGTGCGATATATCGCGTAAAAGGGGTAAATTATTATTTGCGGTGATTTTGAAAAAGACTTTCTACTTTAGGAACCATTACATAACCTGGCGCTAACTGGCTTGGCCGAATTCGGCCTTCGTCATCGCCGCATCGTTGCTCCCACAAACTCTATAAACTTATAAACTCCTTCGAAAGTTCCCACAAAGCCACGAATATTCATAGAGCCATTTGTTTAATAATCCCCTCTTATTAATTCAAATGAAGTTCGGCGAAAATTTATTTTGGAGCGATGAAATTATACAGGGACGTGTTAATTGGTCTCTTATTTTATTTTTAAAGGCCGTTGGGGGCGCAAAGCTTAGGAGTCTAGGCTTATTAAGACTTCACAGACCATTGTTTGGTCTGGATGCCTCATGGATTCCCCAATAGTATTACATACGAGCATCTCACTGAAAAAGGGCGACAAATTCAAATTATCTTTAAGCTTTTGACTCTCAAAAGTAGTTACACGAAAATTATGACGTTATTTTTTTTGTTTTATTTGCTATGCACATTTTTTTGCACTCTAGCCGGCGGTCAATGGATATTAACTATCTCCGCGTATATATACGAATAAGTAATAGGAGAGGCCTATGTCCGACATTGGGCCAAAATAGGGTGAAGACACACTTATCAGCATCGCATCGCATTTAGCTGGATGATTTTGAACACACTATACGCATCGGAAGTCAAAGTATGCTGTTTGATGTTTTCAGGAGCTAAAGAGAGCTAACGGGCGTTTTTATCTGCTAAAGTATTGATAGCATGCTGTGCTATCATCCGCTAAAGAATTCTAAAGCATGCTGTCATTTGCTAAAGTTTGCGATTCTATGCTATTGGATTACACCGTACAGTCGAAGACAAAATAAAGGTTATACAAAAACGTTCAAAAATATGCACTCTAATTCTGTGTAATAAGAACGTCGTAACATATTTATGAACGGATTCTTTCGATACTTATTACTTTATATCTATATTACTTTTGCACTTGACTGTACACGTTACGCCGCAGTTCAAGTTGAAAACCGTTATGGATAGGTCAACCAGAAACGTTATCGTGATAGATTGTATTATAGAAGTAATGAAGTAAGTAAACAAACTAGAGTGCACTTTGATAGATGTACACATTGTGATAATGACGCGTCAGGGTGAAGACACATTTATCAGCATGCGTACGCATTTTGTCTATAGAAAATGTGAGTTGAATTTGGGACCGCGTCCAGCTTTTCGAACGCGTACGCATGCTTACATGTTTCATACTAAACGGCCAATTTTATTAGACAAAATGCGTACGCATGCCGATAAGTGTGTCTTCACCCTCAACCGCCGGTACCCGCACTCTTGGCATCCCTTGCGTAAGCAGCCTTTCTCACTCGCGGCTTCTCGGCTCATCGAAAGCATTTTGTCTCATGCGTAATCAATCAAGCATTGTCATTCGTAAGCATCGATTTTTACGGCTTAAGCAGCCGATCTCACGTTTTATCATGAATAAGCATTCTTCAGTATGTTAAATGAATAGCTACACTTATACGCAGTTATGCTGAAGGTGAATCGATGCGGAAGGGTGAATTGATGCGGACGCATCTTCATACAATATTGCATTTTTGTATTACAAAATTCGATTCGATGCTGATAAATGTGTCTTCACCCATAGGCTGAACGGTACGACTACACATTAAAAATAACAATACTTGCAAATAGGTTGTATAAAATACACTGCTTTAAATTGGCGGGTTAACTTCTCCCACTTCTTTGTTGGTGAACTAGCTTATTAATTTTAATGCTTTTAATTGAAAGGGAAGTTAGGAAACCTCTGACATGTCATAGGTACTTACTTCAAATGATTTATTCGTTTATGTACAGTCAAGTGCAAAAATGAGTATCGAAAGAATCCGCTCATAAATATGTTACGTTACGACGTTCTAATTACACAGAATTACAGCGCACTAGGACATATTTTAGAACATTTTTGTATACCTACACCTTATTTTGTCTTTGACTGTACCACAGATCAGAGAATACTAGTACTGTACAGTATGCCATTTTCAATGGCAATATTAAATTACTTTGATTAATGTATTATTAAGTACTATTATCCATTTTAAAAACTTCCTGCGAAATCTAGTAAAATTAACGTACCAATGTACGTACATCTATCGTTCATATAAATAAAAAAAATTAACGGGTCCATAATAAAATAAAACAAACAAGATTTAATCAGTAGACGTAACTAATTGAATAAGTACATAAAACTATTTTATACATGTGCGTGTCTCGCAAATTACTGTTGTTTTTCTGACTCGGCCTTATACATAAAGATGCCTGCGTAACTATATACAATGCCGGCTACCCCACAAACTTTGGTCAAAACAAATACACAAAGTAATATATAAACTGTATACTGCACCTACGCAGAATCCGTACCGTGTTGAATCCGAAAAAAAATTAAACAAATATCAACTGGACTAGACTTTCAATAGAATTTGTTGATTTTGACACTTTCGGTTAAAACACGTTCTTAGATTTATTTTCACGTTAATACTAATCAAAAACAATAATTATAACTAAAGGTGAGACCGAAATTGTGTTGTGAAAGTGCGTGATTATAAAAAAATTGAAGTATTTAAATTCGTTTACATTGTTTTCGTTTTTTACCGACGCGGGGTAAATACTTATTATCTGCACTAGTTTAAGTTGTCAAAGTAATTTACAACTGACTATTATATGAAAAAAGGCGAAAAGTTAAACTTTATTGTGGTCTAAGACGGAAACGGTAAAGTTACGATAGGCTATCGAGCATTAGAGATTTATAACTTGAGAAAAAGATGTTCTTAAAATAAGATACTTAAATAGATAAAAAGTATATTTGATAGCTGCAAGCACGCACCAAAACAGTATAAATTAACAAAGTAAAATAGAGGAACGGAAAATATAAACAAAAAATAATACAATACTAATAACTTGAAATGAAATTGTAACAATATTAAAATTAAATAATTTTGAAAAATTTATATTAATTTATTTTGAGGACAGATGGCGCTCCCGTCACGTAAACATCGGCTCTGTGTTTTATTTTCTTTAAAATGTAGAAAAAGTTGTAGCACGGACAAGAGTTACAGTGCTTTGTGTAAATAAGGTCGTAATAACCATGGGACAAAGTTATTAATAGGTGCTCGGACCTATTATTTAACATTAGTCCGCACATGGCGATTTACCTTCTGCGCCTTTGCTTGTTCTCGCCGCGGTTCATGTACGTTCTCCGCTGCGCCCCCGTCTGGAAATTTCCTGCAATTACTGCGAGCGTAGATAATCTCCTGAAGGAGGCGGTTCGTAAGATTTTAAACGTCAGTTTTACGCGTGATAGTTGGTCGCAGGCTACCCTCCCGATAAGGTTTGGTGGCCTTGGTGTCCGGATGACTGGCGATCTGGCCCTACCAGCGTTTTTGTCTTCTGCCTACAGCACACTCACCCTCGTTGGCGGTATTCTTCGCATAACTTCAACCGCTGACGTGTCGGTGTCGTGTCTGGCAGAGGCAGAATCGGCATGGGGGGCGGACCATTCGGTCGATCTGGTCCCGCAGGACAAGTCAAGCCAGGTGGTGTGGGACGTCATTAACGTGGAGGCACGGCACAAACTCCTCTTGCAGGATTCCTGTGACCACCTAGAACGGGCCCGACTCCTGGCTGTGTCGGAGAAGGAGTCAGGGTATTGGTTGCACGCGCTTCCGTCACGCAATTTGGGTACCGTTTTGGAGCCAACTGCCCTGCGTATTGCAGTGTGCCTGCGCTTGAGCTTGAAAATATGCGAGGCCCACGCCTGCAGTCGGTGTGGTCTGTCGGTGGATTGCTTGGGTCGGCATGGCCTGCATTGCAGGATGAGCGGTGGCCGTATTTACCGACACTCCACCATGAATGATTTAATTCGCCGCGCTCTCAGTACTGCCTCGCTTCCTGCGAATTTGGAGCCGGCAGGCCTTTCTGCGGCGGACGGCAAGAGGCCTGACGGCTGCACTCTCGTGCCATGGAGTCTGGGTCGCCCATTAGCGTGGGACGCTACCTGTGTGGATACGCTGGCCCCGTCCCATGTTGAAGGGTCCGCTCGAAAGTCTGGGAGGACGGCCGCGGACCAGGCTCAGACGCTCAAGCGCCGCAAGTAGGCTTTTTTAACGAGCGATTATGAGTTTGCGGCGCTTGCGGTGGAGACTTTGGGTCCCTGGTCGACCGATACTAAAAAAATTGTGAAGGAAGTATCGGTCCGGCTAGTGGGCGTCTCGGGCGACCCTAGGGCGGGTGTTTTCTTTGCCCAGAGGTTAGGCTTGGCCCTGCAAAGGGGAAATGTGGCCAGCATTTTAGGGAGTTTTCCGGAGGCGGGGGATCTGGGGGAGATATTTTATATTTAGTGCGTGTTTTCTATTGTGTTGTCTATGCTGTAACTGAATGTTTTAGTGATAGTTAGTTTTAAGTTTGTATTTATGTTAAGATTTGTATTTCTTGTTTTTTCGCTTTATAATTGTATTTTTTTTATTTGAAAAATGAGAAAAAATAATCCATTCTTTATAAGGGATTTGTCATATTTTTAAATCAGCAAATGCATTCAATATTTGTATAGCCAGCCTACATAGCCACGACAATATGCTGTTTCAGGCATTCCTTTAGTTACACACTCAGATAAACAGTTTGCTGGAGTTTCACGCAAAAATATTACTGTAGATAGGTATTGGTAATAATTATTATGTTCATTCATAACTAGGGATCGGAACTGTGGGTGCAAAACTTAAAAAAAACTTCAAAACTGACATGTTGCAACACTTTGTCCAAGAAAAATACGAATAGGTATTGAAAAATATGTAGCCAATTTTATTATCTATACCGGAATCTTGAACTTATAATATATTTGAGTGTCTAGATATGTACAGTCACGTCTAATAATATGTATACATTTCGGAACGTATGTCAAAGGCATAAGGTTCAAAATCGTATACATATTATTAGAGCCGACCGTACCTATAGTTTATGGATGTATGTGCTCTTTCATGTCCACTTGACAAGCTTTGTTAAAGTTTTGCACCCATAGTTCCGATCCTTATTCATAACATTAGATGTCATACACCAAAGAAAAAATATCGAGTCCACCAATGCCGGGATTCGAACCCAAGCCACTCGGCTACTCCAGCAAACAGCAAAAAAACAGTAGGTTTACGCATCAGCCGCGAAAGCTGAGTACGTGAGTTCGAATCCCAGCGTTGGAGGACTCAGTATTTATTCTTTGATGTATAATTTATATGGGTATATATAATCGTTACCACTTAAAAAACTAAAACAAAATAATATTTTCTTCATTCAATTCATTCCGACGTTTCGAACACTTTACAGGGTTCGTGGTCTGCGGATGACTGACATTTAAATGGCAATTCCCACCACCATCCCAGCCAACTAGCTACTGTAGGCAAATCTTTGTTTCAGAGAGCCCAAAAGATATGCGATGATCGGCATCTAGCTGCAGAGCTTCGGCACGCTAGGCAGGCACTTCGGGCAAACAACCTGAAGATTCCTCGAGCTAATCAGAGGACTCACATGAAGATTCTCACTGTTGAGCGCAGGCCAGCCGTTCTGCCTTTTGTTGGAGGAGTTAGGTACAGACAGAATCAGCCGCATCTTGAAACGTGCTTCTATTAAAACCTATTTTAAGCCAATGAAGAAGATGTCGCAGTGTCTGAAAGGTTTCTGATTTGTCATTTTTTTGTAATAATAATAAACTTTTGGTAAATAAATAAATATATTGCGACAATTTACAACAAAGCTAATACATTTTTTCGGCATAAAATTGATCCTAGATATTAAGCTCTCTGAATTACTTGGAATAAGTTGAAGTCTAATGACTGTTTCTAGCATCAAAGGTAGGTATGTACGTGCCCATTTGCCCAAGCAGCGAGATTTCCTAGGCTTTGAGATCTTTTCAGTCCCTTCAAAAAAGGAAACAAGAAAATCCTTCAATCTATCACGTCTCTAAACATAAAACTGTACGTGCCCGCACGCTGCCATGCGACCTTATCGAGCAAGAGTGATCTCACAATTTCCAATGACAAATAATTCTCCCTAGCAGAAAATAACCTATTTTAGTAAGAAACATACGGGAGATACGACCTTTGTATTGGAATTTCGGAAGTGGACAGCCTTGAGAGCTGATTCAGAAATCATAAATATAAGATGTTATGTACCAAAGAAATACCTAGTTCACCAAACGTCCTAAACGGGATTCGAACCAACGTATGTCATGCATGTGCATGTTAGCCTTCACGACTCATGCCTACACGACTCGGCCACTTGGTCTTAGTAAATACCGGTCACATTAGTTATGATGAATGGCAAGTCAAATCAACATTATCAAAACAATCCCCACTATAAAGTGATTATATGAAATATACAAAAGTTCTCTCTTCTAAGTTCTTTCCAATTTATTACATATAAGTTCTGTACCAAAAATACTGCAATCTTTATTTTAGTACTTATGTAATAAATAATTTATTCGTGTGTTATGTCGTGCATAATGTGAAATAATTTATTTTTAACCGACTTCAAAAAAGGAGGAGGTTTACAATTCGACAAAATCTTTTTTTTTAATGTATATTCCTCGATTACTCGAAGACGCGTGAACAAATGTGAAAAAATAGTACATTACGACACAAGTGTGAAAAACATGAAATTCGAAACGAGTGGCGATGTTTTAAAACACGACCGATAGGGAGTCGGGAGATCAACACGAGTTACGAATTTCGTTTTTGCACTTTTCTCGTACGACGTTTTTTAGTACAGATGGCCCTCCGAAGTTTTGTGAACCTGACGTAAAATGACCCACTTCTCGCACTAGAGCCTAAAAAAGGCACCATCTGAACTAAAAATCATTTTTTGGTTGGTCCCATTGTCATCCATCCAGATCTGATGATGGGATCTTGATGAAATCGAGGGAACTCTTCAAATCTTGTAAGCACACATGATATTTTTCATTTCTATTTTTATTTCGAAAGCTATTCAAGTATTTGCGTCTAGTAAAGAACATCTTACGTTGGTGAGCTGATGATGGAACGTGCAACTCCTTAGGGATTAGGAGATGGGGAATAATTCTTAAAATATAACATTTTTCATATATTTTGGAAAGCTATTATTAACTACAGACATCATCCCTTTGCTCGGGTATGTGGATATATTTAGAAGTGCCTACTAAAATAAATACAAAAACAACTCAAATCAATATATTTCATAAAATTATTTGATTTGGTCCATGGAACGTATGATTAAGAAATGTGTAATATTCTACCATTTTTATTTCAAATTGTAAGTGTGGTGGAGATGAATTCTCAAAAGGAATTGTATTTTAATTTGTTGGTCGATTTTAGTCTGATCGAAGCATTCAAAACCCGTCTTACAGATTTAAGTTTGAGATTCTCTCGAATCTCTCTGACTAGCAAAACTCAGTTTAATGAAATGAAATAGACGTTTAAAACATTTTTATTCAATTTCATTCTCAATGTCATCAAGTACCTACATTTTTAGCAGAGTTTACTTTTTTTACAGTTACGTATTATTGGTTAGTTTTTTTTTACTGGCATCAGTCGCAAAAGCTGATCCCCACCTCGGACGTTAGGTGATCTTGGATTTATTTATAATTTATATAGTATTAAGTATGTGTGACTACTCGGAAAAAATAAAAAGTACAAATCAAAATATTTAGTTAATACGAGTAAATAGTTTGATTTGTGTTTTCACAATACGTTTAATAAATTTCTGTAATATTTATAAATCCTGAATGCATCTCCCGATTTGGAATGGTGGCGGGACGCTACTCGAATATGCTGTCACGGATTTCACATTTGTGTCTGTAGGGGATTTCGCGAAATAGATAATATAATAAAACTTGGAAGCACGTATTGACGTAGGTAAAAGTAACGGGGAAGGTAAAGTAAAAGACACATTGATTCGCTTTTCAAGAACCCATAACCCTTTAGCGCTTTGGCATTTATGTAAAATAAAGGAAGAATTTTTAAAGTGGGTCAGAGAAAGTTGCTACCAGTTGCTTTGGTCTCGGGGGATTTTCCGTATTTTTTTAACCGACTTCAAAAAGGAGGTTCACATTTCGACTGATTTGTTTGGTACTTCAGAACTCCGTCATTGCTGAACCGATAGTTTGTCAAACGCTGGTACTAATTATAGGATCCATGAAGAATCCAGGGAACTCATCAAATATAATTAAACTAGCGACCCGCCCCGGCTTTGCACGGGTACTATACCTACATATAATCCTTCCTCTTGAATTACTCTACCCATTAAAAAAAAATCTCATCAAAATCCGTTGCGTAGTTTTAAAGATTTAAGCGTACAAAGGGACATAGGGACAAAAAAGTGACTTTATTTTATACTATGTAGTGATAGTGATAACCACTGGCATTTATATATGTAGATAGTGTACTATTTTAATAGTTTTGGTTCCGATTACTGGCCAAGATTAAACACATTAAAATAGAAAGAGTCTTCAATCAAATATAATTTGTAGGTTCCACGGAAAGAACATGGTCTAGTCAATTCAAATTACAGAAGGCAAAACCACCTTACTTTTAACAGAAAAAGGTGTGAATTTACCCTGATTTTTTTAAGCATTGGACATGTTTATTCCGTGGACCCTTCATTTAAAATTTCTCCATCTTTTCCCTAGCTCGTCTTTTAGCCTTCTCCTCGGCCATCGTTCAATCGCGACTGACTTAGTAACTCACATTCAAATATCTGTCATTACAGATCTTTCGTTGCGTTCTAACGAAGATTTTGTACAAAAAAATAAAGTTAGCGTAGCGACAAAACAGTAATACATTCGTAGTCTATAAATATGTGAACATATGCGGTCAATATATTTATGTAGACGACCGTACATCGTACAACGTACAGGAGTTCGTCCAGGTTCGTCCACGACAACCACGTGATTTTTCCAGTTTTAATTTTTATTTTTTCATAATCTGAATACGACAGCGAATGGGTCCATAAACGAATCCCCACAATTTCTATTACATCCTGTATAGATAGTATTGGAGTACCTAAGTATGATCTATAAATTAATAATTGGAAGCGCAATGTTCTTATTCTAAATACACTCTTATCTTCATCTTGGTTTTTATTCTAGATAAGATTTCTTTATTTGAAACACTCTTAGTACGAGCCTTTTAGAAATTCTCAACTAAATCAACCTAAATGCATTTTCTTAATGAACAAAGTCACATGTCGCACCTCGCTTCTCAAAAGCCAATTACGAAACTTATCAAAGTTCTCTATTGCGTAGGTATTATCAGAGACACTATTCCGCACTGTTTTTGATATTAAAATGTGTCATTTCCTAATTAAAGTCCATTCATCTTTAGTTATCTTATCTAGAAAACAACTTTCAAACCTAAAAGTTCACGTTTTCTGTAGTAAACTTCCATATTTGCCTATACTAAAATACCTGAGTTCTTATTTGTGCAGTCCGTCGTCCGTAGTAATTAGTAAATTGCTTAATTTTTAATCAAGGAAACAGCAGTTTACAACAGAAAACGTGTACTTTTATGTTAGAAAGTTGTTTAGCTAGATAAGACAACTAAGAATGAATGGACCGTATGTACCTATTTTCTTAATTTATGTTTCAGTGCACATGGAAACGTACCTTGTCACGGTGTTTAAAATGGACTTTATTTAAGAATACATAAGGTGTATTAGAAAAAACAAGTCCCGACAAGTTTCTTACCGCTTCTTCTCGTGGTCAGTGGTGTAGGGTTAGAACCGGAAGTAGTTTTAATTTTATGTAACTTAGACCATACAAAAGAGTTTGTCGCTATTCCAAATTGAATAAAGAATCGTTTGACTTTGACTACTTTAAGAGTCGTGATCCATATGCACTGACACATAAGTTAAAGTATCTAAATGCATTATAAATATTAGATGTCATCATATACCAAAGAAAAACGACCAAGATCACCTAATGTCCGAGGTGGGGAGTGTGACTACTGGGGAAAAATAAAAAGTACAAATCAAAATATTTAGTTAATAAATAATTTCATTTATATTTTCGCAATACGTTCTGTCTAAATGCACTTATTATTTCTGGGAAAGATATTCTGGGAAGCGACGCGGTCACGGGACGTTTTCTAATTCGTATCTTTTGTTCTAATATCCTGACTTATTTGTGAAAACCTTGATTATAGAGCTTTATTTTGAACATGAAGTGCTGAACTCTCTAAATTATTATAATTACATGAACTACTTAAATTAAATGAAAAATATCCTGCGAAGTATATTGTATTACGTATGTAGTATAATATACTACGCAGTAATGCGTAGTACGTATGTAGTATATTACTATTATCTCCATCCATGTCATAATTTCCGTATTTAAGAAACCGGTGCCTGTATCTCCTGTTTAATGCCTCTTATTATGCGCCAGCCACATAAATAATTAATTTTGCATTATTACTTGCATAGTTTTCGAATTTTGATGCAATTTTCCCATTGATTTAGAATATATAAGTGGATCCCCAAACAGCTCAAAAAAATGGCCCCAAAAAATGGGCTGCAGAAGTAAATATTGCGGTCCTTTTGCTCCGCTATTCAGTTCTGACAGTTGACATTTGGTCACCGTACGGTATAGCATCATTATTCCTTAAACATAAAAAGTTTCTACTATTTTGTTGTTCGCAAATTTGACACTTATTGCTCACTTCACAAAGTTTTTTATTCTTTGAGTTTTTTTTATTATAGTTTATTGTAAGTGAGCGTTATTAGCTTCAACTGAAACATGATAGAAATGACTTTTAGTGCCACTTTTCTTGGTTTTTTTGTTTGGCTCTGTGCTCCATTTATTATTTAATGTCATTGAATTTTTCCGATAGTATTGTCATCTATGTAATATCGCGTTATTATCATTAAAGTGTCGAATTGCCGCCAAGATTTGCATTCTAGATCGAAGTTCTTGTCAACAAGTTTGTTAGTTCCACGAGAAACTAAAGTAGGTGAGCTTGTTATAACCTCAATTACGTAGTATCCATTTAATTTATTTTTGTTATACCTATGAATAATACATAATATTAGATGTCATATACCAAAGATAAAAATAATACCGAATTTACCTACGTTGAAGGCCACGATCGAAGCCACGTCCTCAGCATTCACGGATGATGGCTATGAATAAGTACCTAAGTAGTTTTGTAAAGTAAGATAAAGCTGTAATGAAATGTAGAATTAAACGGTATTGAAACATAAGTCTCTATTATTTTTAAATCATCCAGAACAACTTCACGAATCGGAAACCTTTAGGGTTCCGTAGCCAAAATGGCAAAAACGGAACCCTTATAGTTTCGCCATGTCCGTCTGTCCGTCTGTTCGCAGCATAGCTCAGTGGCCGTTAATACTAGAAATCTGCAATTTGTTACAGGTATACATATTCATCATGCCAACAAAGTGGTATGTACAATAAAAACTAGATAAATATTTTTTTTTCGTGTACCTCCCCAACTGATGAAGAGGGGATGTTTTTTTTTATCAATATTTTCGGAGATAATCGCTCCAGACAAAGGACATTTGTGTCCCCTCCCCTCTAACTTTTGAACCGTAGATCCAAAAAATATGGAAAAAAATCATGAATAGTGGGCTTATACAATATTTTAAAATAAAACTATTTCAAACGTAAACAGCCCATCCGTTTTTTAATAACTACGGAACCCTACACTGAGCATGGCCCGACATGCTCTTGGCCGGTTTTAAATCATAATATATTTCATCGCTTGATGACAAGCAAAACTTACTAAGTAACGAATACGTTGAAAGCTCGTAACTCAGTTGTGATTCAATACTAAGATATGAGGTTGCTAAGAGTAGTAACAGTTTTATAGTGAGTTTTGATTGTCCACAGACGATTAATAAAATAAACTACTGTACCTAGTTGTGTTGCGTTTCTAGCGGTCCCAAATCATTTTTGTATTGCATCCTACCTGCTGTTTCTAAAAAATACTGTATTGCTCAATATTAAAAGTGATAAACATTGTATGCATCACGGTCGGTAAGCGGAATACTAACTCGAGTCATAAAAGCCCTCCGCCTAACGGCGTCGGGCTTCTAACACTCTCGTTAGTAATTCCGTACTTACCTCCCTTGATTCACAATGTACTATTACAACAATAGGCATACGCAAACTAGTACTAGTTTGCGTATGCCTATTGTTGTAACTTGTAATAGTACATAGCTCGTGTACACGAGTACCTATGTATTTTGTAATGGACATGTTTCTCGTACACGATGGATCATTTTAATTGCCATCCCTTTTTATTTATGTACATTTTTTGTGCAAAAGTAAGCTGTTCTTTGGCACTGTTCCCAAAAATTTAAGCCCTGGATACTGAGAACACTTTATAACGACAGTTATGTGTTGGCTAGTAATACCTACGTGATAACGTTGTAAACAATATGAGTATTACAACCGCTTTATTTTACTTGGCACTTACTAACCGTGCTTATGGCTACTAAGTTTTTGTCTTGATGAGTGATTCGAAACATCCATTGTTTGGGAAAAAGACAAATAAAAATCGAGCAAGAGCATGCCAACAAAGTGATTCAATAAAAACTAGATTTTTTTTATTCGGGTACCTCCCCAACTGGTGAAGTGGGGATGGTTTTTTTTATTTGAAGTAATCCTACAATGTGGGGTATCATTGAGTAGGTCTCTTAAAAAGAATAGGGGTCTTAAAAGATTTTTTTTTCTAAAGTCAATATCTTCAGATATAATCGCTCCACAAGAAAAAAAAAATTGTGTCTCCTCTACTTTTGATCCATAGGTCCAAAAAATATCAAAAAAATCATGAATGGCTTATAGATAGAATACTTTAAAATAAAACTATTTCGAACATAATCGGCCCAGCCGTTTTTGAATAACTAGAGACCCTGCACTGAGCATGGCCCGACATGCTCTTGGCCGGTTTTTTTTAAATAACTTTCCTTATTTGTCTTCTTGTACCTATGTTAAAGCGAAAGCGTCGACCTTGCTCAAAGCTTATTTTCGTGGTCTTAAACCGTCATTTTATACAAATGAATTGCCTGTCCCCCAACATTTTCGCCTGCGGTTATCATCTAACTTGGTCCTTTGATCACCAACACGTCATGACCATGACGATGACAAGAACTTCGCTAATAGGGTGTCGGGAATCTTATTAGTGAAGTGTTTGTACTTTCGGAGTTTGAAGGAGCTCACTTGAGTTAGAGTTTTATTAAGTTTTGGTTGATCGAAAATGGGAGCGGTTATAGGCAAATACACTCATCATCATCAGCCTATATTAGTCCACTGTTGGACGTACGTAGACCTCTCCTATTAACTTTTCGTATAGACGCATTAGGAGGTAAATGCCCATAATCCCCACGCTGGGCGAGCGGATTGGCGATCGCAGTAATGTCTCCACTATGATGACGCTGCTCCCATCATCAATCTTGTAGAATGGTCAATGACACTTCAATCCTTTAGTCGACTCTTACGACACCCGCAGGAGGAGTTGGGGTGGTAACAAATGTATTCTTACTGCCGTCACCACACGGCAAGGCAAATACACTCACTGGTAATAAATACGGATCAGGTAGTTTTTCATAGAAAATGCTGGAAACATGGTGATTACAAATATATTTTTAGACGACTGCCAAAAAGGAGAGTATAATATGCAGTACGCGTCGGGCTTTGGCCGAGGATGCTCTAGACGAGGACCCTCTTAATGGATCGAAACGTGTCGAGCAATCATCGACTTAAATCCGTGGGACACCCGGTTCGATAATATTTCATATGTGTTTAGCCCTTATGTATGTTTCAGATTTTCTTTAAACAAACAGAACTTCGCGATGGCTTAACCCTTTTTGATAGTGTAAGGTATCATTAGAATCCTCATGTCGTTGCGAGTAACATAGGATGCGTGACCTCACGTAAAACAATATGGCGTATTCTCGAAACTTATCTATAAGTTACAGCATATTATTTTTTATTTATTTATTTATCTACTACATTTCTAACTTATTGACAACAGTTATGTCGATATTTAATTTTGTCAATCGCTCGTTCCTGCTAGAAAAATACTTAAGTATACTTCCTATAATATTATCATCCGCAGACCACGAACGCTGTAAAGTGTTCGAAACGTCGGAATGAAGTTAAAGTTAGTTAATAAGTTAATATACGCGATTTTATCCGTTTTCATAGTTTTATTTCATGTGTAATCCTCGCGGTAACCGATGAAAATATTATGTAAGTACTTATAACCGAAACAAAATTAGCCAAACTTAATCACAAATATCAGGTATCGATGGTATATTTTTTGCATATACTTAGTTCATAGAGGCAGGTGTAGCACGGACCAAATTATGCATGTTCTAAGCATGCATCTTCAATGCAACCCGTGTTCAAGTCACAGATCACCTTAACGTAGATAAGTAGACCCCCTTGCATACAAGTTTGTATGCAAGGAGGTCTACTTATCTCTGAAGCTGACTGTACATTCAACTTATCGGAACTCTAGAACCTTGTCAAAATAACAAGTAATTAGGAGTTTCTTATAATAACAAATAACTTTCTCCATGGGACAGATATCGAAATTCGCCTTTTCTTACTTAGCGGTTCCACCGGCTGACCAAAATTTCATGAAAAAGTGTTTTTTATGTGGCTTTTATAAGAAATTTGTTCGTTGTCATGAACACATGCATACGTTTGAAATAAGTATAGACAATTTTATAGATTATTAAAGCCTAACAACTTACTATTTGACCCTCGCCATGTTGCGGATTTTCAGTGACACTAATTTATTTTACTGGCAATGATTACTGTTTGACATCAGCGGCCCTACCGCAAAAATCGAAATTCGTAAATTTCGAGGATTTGTCTCTCTCACTCTAATGACGCCTTCGTTTGAGTGACAGAGAAACATCCTCGAAATTTACGAATTTCGATTTTCGCGGTAGTAGGCCAGGCGTTGAATGTCATCGAATGTCACCGATGTAAACAAAAATAAAATATATCGCGCCTTCAACGATTTCATCATAAAAATGCCGAAAAAGATACCAATAGAAGCAAGAAAAGTCGTCTTAAATACAATAAAATCTTTAAACCAAAGAAAGGACGAAGGATTGAATAGTATTCCATTGGAAAATGTTTTGCAATTGGTTACTGACATGACTTCACATTATTGCCATAGGTAAACTGTTTGTAGCGACACTGTGTCAGGGTCAAATAGAAAGTTGTTAGGCTTTACCATTTATTGTTTTTCGAAGAATTCTCCGCGATGTTTAATACACTTTTGCATGCGTTCAAACCAGTTTTTAAAACATATTTATTCCACTCCGAAGTGGGGGTAGTCAAAATGGCCGATTTGTAAGCATCAACAGCTTCTTCAGGTGAGCTGAAGCGTTGACCACGAAGACTTTGCTTAATTTTGGGGAACGTAAAAAAATTGTTAGGGCTTAAGTCAGGGCTGTAAGGTGGGTGATCTAAAATTTCCACATTTTGGGCGCTCAAAAACATCTTTGTTTGGCGGGCGGTGTGCGAACTTGCATTGTCATGATGCAGTATCATACGACGCGTCGAGTTGTTTTTTCGAAATTCGGTTATGACTTGCGGCAAACAAACAGTGGTATACCAGTCAGCGGTAACCGTCTTGCAATCTTCTAGTACAATAGTGGCGACGCCGACGTGACCACCCTTTGCCACAAACGAGGCCACCATTTTTTTTTAAGTGCTCCGCGAGCGTATGACCTTGGTTGGTTTTGGCTCATCCTGAAAGACCCAAACAGTTGACTGCTGTTTAGAATCTGGATCGTAAGTGTAGACGACAGACGATGATGATGGCTCTCGGCTCTGAAACATAAATAACTTAAACCTAACTTTAACCTATTACACATATATTAGAAACTTACCTTGTTAGTACTTACCTATTTTCTATAATATTGTAAACCTAGTTCTTATACCTATATAAATAAATCTATACTTACGCTTTGAATAGTGAACGCGAGCGACATGCAATACTATATATGTAGATGCTTACCTAGTTATTCATTACCTTGTGTCGAACCTTAAACCAAACCAGTTGCACATTGACCTCTGTCATAGACACACGCTGTCGTCCTCGCGGCCGCTATAGCTATTTCTCCAATACTTACTTGTTGTCATTTCTGCTGCCCCTTCATCTCTACTCCCATTTCACCGTCTACAGTCTACAAAAGTGGTTCCTCGAGCCGGATCATGGATTAATCCCTTCGCCGCGCAAGATGGTGAATACCCGCAGACAAGCGAAAAGAGAACGCGAAAGGCAGGAGCGTAGTATGAAACAAGCGGACATGGATGAAATTGAAGTGAAGCAACTCACAAATAAATCTACTGATGAAATCTCGACAAAAAACGTTAAGGAATTCGACAAGACTTCCGTGGCACCTGAGCCAGAAGTGGGTACCTCAAAAATAAATTTGAACCCGGCTACAAAAAAGCTCCAATACTCATCTGGTTCACGCTGTAGCAAACGCCCGGAGTCGAAGAGGTCCACGTCATATGCGAGTATTTTGATGGTTGAACGTAAAAATTTGAAAATAAAAGCTGCGGAAGAAATCGCGCGCATACAAGCAGACTTAGTTCAAAAGAAACTTGCGGCAGACCTAGCAGCCTTGGAAGAAAAATACAGTCACATATCGTCGTCGAAGTCTAGTGAGAAGAAAGATAATGGAAGTGAAATTGAGAAGTGGATCGACCAAGGTCAACAAGTGCTTCAACAGGTTCGCGAGGCGGATGACGTCACCGTCCGCCCGCCCGCAGCCGCCGCCGTCGCCCCCGAAGCCACCGTGTCTGTGCTGGCACAGGCCCTCCAGAATCTCACAGCTTCCACCTGTAAACAAAACAATAATTTAATTAGTCGTTTGAGTACACCCCGTGAGCTACCTACCTTCTCAGGTGATGCCATGGAATGGTTGAATTTCAAACAATCCTTTGATGAATCTACAGAACTCTGTAACTACAGCACAAAAGAAAACATGTGGCGTTTAAGGAAGTGTCTCGTCGGAGCGGCACGCGAAGCGGTATCAGCATTGCTCACCAGCGGTTCCTCGCCCGACACCATCATAGCCACACTCGAACTACAATTTGGAAACCCAGAACTAATCATAAATAAAATCATGAATGATATCAAGAAGTTACCTTCATTACCCCAGGATTACATTGGGGACATAGTGAAATTTTCTATAAAAATTAAAAACTTTATGGCAGCAGTTAAAACGCTCAACCGAGATGAGTACCTACAAGGCGTCAGCATTTGTACAATAATCTTATCAAAGTTACCTACGGCCCTACTAGCTAAATGGTCAGATTATTATTTTAAACAAAAAGATGTGAAAGAAGACAGCAAGCTGACCAAGTTGGAATTATTATCACAATTCCTCTCAGAAGAAGCTACGAAAATTACCGAATCCGGTATTTGTTTACTCAATATGAAGCAATTACATAATAGTGCTGACAAGAGTGGAATTAAACAGCACGGCGTGTTTACGGCAAGTTCACAAGCGGAAAAATGCAAGTTTTGCAAATTATCCCCCCACAGCCTAATTAATTGTAGGCTATTTAAAAAATCATTACGCAAAGAAAGATGGAACTTTGTAAGAAACAACGGTATTTGTTTTAAATGCCTATCATCTGATCATGACAAAGAGGCCTGCCGCGCGCCTATGTGTGACAAGGACGGCTGCGCGCAGCCACACCATGCGCTACTGCATTATCCTATCAACAAACAGGCCCCGAAGCAAGTGCACACTGTGAAATGTGTCGCCGACGAGAACGACATGGACCAGATGGAGCCCGAAGAGGACTCTCAGCCGGAAAGTGAGCCCGCGTCTGAGGCCGGCTTAGTGGCGAACGTCAGTGTTGACAACAATAAAGTGTTATTAAAAGTTGTCCGTGTCAATGTTCACGGTCCTAAGGGCGTGTTCACAACGCACGCCTTGCTAGACGACGGTGCAGGAATTTCTTTGATTTCGGCAAATGTGGCAAATCAAGTTGGCTTACCTGGAAAAAGTCAGACTTTGCGTTTACGTGATGCTTGGAACTCTGAAATTTTGTGCAAATCAGAAATAGTGGACTTAAAAATATCAAACGTGGACAATGAATGTTTCGAATTATGTGCTCGGAAAATACGGAACTTAACTTACCAGTGCAGCAATTATCTAAAATGAACATTAATAACTATGATTACTTGAGTGAACTAAAAAACTATTGTTATGAAAGTGCGGATGTGAAACCGGAACTATTTTTTTTTTTTTTTTTTTTTTTTTTTTTTTTTTTTTTTTTTTTTTATTGATAAAATTGTATACATTTTACACGTCACTTAAAATTATATTGTATAATGTCCATTTTCATAATTATATTACAATTTGATTTGATTTCAGTCATTTTAATAATTACAATTTACATAAGGTTAAATTAGTACTGGTAACATTGATAGTCGAAGACTCAGTAACGGTTATAATTGTTATCAACGATCTCTTAAAATAAATTCATTCACACTGTAACAGCACAGGTCAATTAACATTTTTTTCAGCTTCGAGGTAAATATTTGATCACTCCTCGAGGTGATTATTTCAGAAGGCAGGGTGTTATAGATTTTGACACCTAGGACAGCCAGTGACTTTCGAGCTTTAGCGAGTCTGCGGTGTGGGACAAGTAGCAGGTGTGCACCCCGGGTATTTCTACCATGGCATTGACCGCGCGTTGTATATTTGTGCAAGTTAGACCTCACGTGTTTACATGCCATCAATATAAAAACACAAGGAAGGGTGAGGATTTTATGTTCCTTAAACAATACTTGAGCGGGATGGTCGTAGGGCTTACCGGACATTATTCTAAGGGCCCGCTTCTGTAGTCTAAACGGACGATCACAGTCAGCTGAAGTACCCCATAGTTCGACACCTTGGGTTAAGATTGAGTGGAAGTACCCAAAGTAAGCACTTCTGAGGTTATGAGTCGTCAAGGTGGGTGCGAGTCTGGATAAGGCAAAACAGGCAGAAGCTAATTTGTCGCAAAGAGTATCTATATGGGGCGCCCATGTCAAACCTGAGTCCATCGTGAAGCCTAGGTATTTTACCTGTTCCACCTGGGGAAGGTTAGTATTATTTATTGTTATGTTAAACTGACTTACGCTACTTTTACGCATCTGAAAAAGCATAATATTAGTTTTATCAATGTTCAGTTGCATGCCATTATACAAGAACCATTGGGCAATCTTATACATGACTTGATTTGCCTTTATTTTTAAATTATTAAAGTTATTAGCGTTAACTATTACGCATGTATCGTCAGCATACATAATGTATTCAGGCTCCGAAGAGGCAGTTGTTAAGTCGTTAACCAACGTTAAAAAAAGGATATTACCCATTATAGATCCCTGGGGGACGGAACAACCCCCGATGGGCTCAAGGTTTGACTTTTCGCCAAGAACAGAGGTACTCTGCTGTCGGTTAGACAAAAATGAAGCGATCGCGTTTAGAAAATATCCGTCAAAACCGTAGCGATTAAGTTTTTTTAATAGCAGAGTGTGGTCGATCATTTCGAAGGCGCGCGACAGGTCACAGAATATCGCTGCGACCTGTCGCCCGCTCTCGAGGTGCGCTAGGACCCGGCCGTGCACATCCCGGGCCGCATCCTTTATCGAGCGGCCCGCCTGATAGGCGTATTGCTGCCTATTTAGAAGGTTATTAGAGGTGAAATGCTTCATCAGTCTCGCACTCAATAGACGTTCAAAAACCTTAGATACTACAGGAATCAGCGATATCGGTCTGTAGAATTTCGATACATGCATTTCTCCCTTTCCCTTGTAAATAGGCTGCACTTTCACTAGCTTAAGGATATCCGGGTACATGCCGGCGCCAATACACTCGTTTAGCAATGAAAGAAGCAATGATATGACTACAGGTGGGAGATAGTCTAAGATATGTGTTGACATGTCATTAATGTCCTTCGAGTGTTTGCGTTTTACATTTTTGCATGCACTGATCATGTCACTTAACGTAAACCGTTCAAAAACGAATGCAGGAGGAGTACCAGTTAGGTATTGTTCTAAGCATGCAAGCGCGTCGTCAGCGCGAGGCTGTATAGCGATGTTGTTTGCTTGGATGTAGTAGTGGTTCAGCTGATCGGCGGCGGCCGCGGCGCGGGATCGCTCGCAGTCGCCCGCCGACCGGCTCACGAGCACATTGATAGGCCCGCTTCTGCTATTGCCGCGCTTGCATGTCTCAGAGGAAATAACATTCCACATAGCACGACTCACATT
This sequence comes from Thaumatotibia leucotreta, assembly GCA_025490895.1. NCBI lineage: Eukaryota > Metazoa > Arthropoda > Insecta > Lepidoptera > Tortricidae > Thaumatotibia > Thaumatotibia leucotreta. The sequence continues at coordinate 53,513 of JALPQI010005447.1, forward strand.
GCCATCAGCACAGCTCGCTATTTTGTTATTCACGTATTCCTTTCGTTCACCTCGCAGTGTTGCCCAAAAAGCCATTTCAAGTGAAAATAAGCTCGAACGTAACTGGCTGTCATGTGGTTGTTTCGATAATTTAACTTTAGTCCTACGTATATTGTGTCGCAGCTGGCGCACACGGTCATTGACCCAAGTGCTAGCAGTGCTTTTTATCAATTGCTTTTTAAGAGGAAAATGCACATCATAAAAGTGTTTGATAACATTTATTACCGCTGAGGTTCTATTGTTTGGACATTGATATTTTACAAATACATTGTTCCAGTCGTACAACTCAAGATTTAATATAAAACTAGAAATATTAGATTTCGAAAAGGTCCTTTTTAATGTATGCATAACAGGAGATATATTATTATGAACGTTTAATGTGACATTGACACTCATATGATCAGACAAGTTAATATTTTCACAGAATATGTTACTAATTAGACTTGTATGTATATTTGTATAAATGTGATCTATGCAAGTTTCTGACGTATCTGTTACCCTTGTAGGTGTTACGATAAGCTGCCTAAAGTTATATTGTTTGATAGTATTGATAAGATACTTACAGTTTGAACATTTTGTCATCAGATCAATGTTAATGTCACCTAGAATCACAACGTTATAGTTTTGAATGGCCTGTAAACTTAGTAATTCATTTAGTTTAGAAAAGTATAGGGGTACGTCACCGTTAGGGGGTCGATAAATACACACAATTACGAGATCTAATCCAATACACTCTATTGCACACGCTTCGAAGTGGGCTTCTACCGACATTTCTATGATCTCTTTGCGTTCTAATGTGATCATATCCGACTTCGCGTAAATGCAGGCACCTCCTCCTTTCTTACTTTGTCTCGAGTACTGCGCTCTCAGGTCGTAGTTAACACGTTCCTGGACAGTACGGCTGTAGCCGTCGCGTAGTCATTTGTTTCCTTTGGCCTATGACAGCTATGACGTCGGTGTGTCCGCGAATGAGTTAAGTATGTTGATCATAGATATTTCATTACACTGCATCCAGTGCTCTGTAAGGCAGATTATGTCAGTAGGACATGTTTGTATTTGAAGTTCACTTTCAAGTCTATAAGTTTTATTTTCAAGCCTGTTTATGTTTTGATGTAAGATACGCAGTTCGTTTACTTTAGTTGTTTTAGTGGAGTCACTTGTTCCATGTACTGGTGGTCTGTCTTGGTTACAGTTTATTGGGAGACTTAGGCTCCCTAGGACGGAGAAAGGGCCGCCATTCCGATATACAGGTGTTTAGGGGCCACGCAGAAGCCACCAGGAAATGATCGTAAACGGCAGCTGGGATGCCTATTTTAAAAGATGTATAAGTGTCTCTCTTTGAAGGTATGGGTTCAACTGTGTACCTAGTGTCATCTCTTATAGTTTTTAGGTGCTTTATTATGCCCTCAGCTGTCGATTCTTTGCTGAATAAACATCCATGTAGATACCTCATGATTTCTACACCACGGATCTCAGTATTTTCGGCACATCCCTTTAGATTAAACGTACTTTTGGGGTTGCGGCGACGTTGGTGCCGACTGTGAGGTAGTTCCCAGCCCTGATTATCCATCTGGGTATCAGACGGTTCCTCGGGGGGTCTATAACTATCGCATTTAATTATTTCGTCATGTTTCGTCGCATTTGACTCGTCAGATTGACTATTTCTGCTGCTATTTTCGTTTGGTAACATATCTACATTAACCGTAATTTTTTTGCTCGTCGTGGCGGTCAGTTTTTGTGGTGGGTCTTGTTTAATTGGCTGGTTTATTCGTTTGAATCTCATCGGTTGCTTAACTTGCGCGGCGAGTCTCTCTTTCGTGCGCAGGGCCGATGCGCGCTGTTCTCGCTGCGCGGGTGCATGTGTGGGAGCAGGTCGACTAGACGGTGTGGATGCGCCACTGCCAGGAGTCGACGGTGCACTATTATTCTGAACCTTACTGGTGTTTTCGCAAGAGCTCTCCGTTATCTTTGTAGTGAGAATAGGTTTCAATTCACATATTTCTTTGCTAATTCCATCCAATTTGGCTGATAATTCCATCACTTTTTGTTCCAGAGGTTTAAGTATTGCAATCAACAGGTTTTTTAATGTTTCACTATCACGTAAGGACATGTTGATAGATTATTCACACTTAAGCGTTAGCGAGACCGACAGTGACCGAAGGCCTACCGCGCGCGACTGATGACTATTGATTGGACAAGATAATTATCACCTTATAATGCCTATGAAAATATTGTCGCGTAAACGGAATGAACCATGTGCTACGTTGTCCGCTTTAGGATGGTGTGTACATGGCCTTATAACACCATCTATGAATCGCGCCGCATTGGCGCAGGCCGCTGCGCGCATCCTCCCTCTGTCTCACTCTCGCGCGCCTCGTTCGCCATCGCGCCCTCCCGCCGAGTCGAGCGTTATCAATGATAATGCCAGCCGCCCAGACTCCGACAACAGCTGGCCGCCGCCCGGCGCCTGCGCAACCACCACGTACCCGCTGGCGCACCCCACCTTACCATCGCTGACCGCTGCAAGCTCATTATCACAAACTTTCCAAGAAAAAAGTTTCAACGAATCTTCAGTTTTATTTATTGATGTCGGCGAGTCGGCGGATAATTGTGACCAGTGGCGTGCACAGGGATTTTAGTTAGGGTAGGCAATTTTTTTTGACCTGTAGAAAACTGTATTTTTTACATCATCGCGTTGGACGCGTTGCCAATTCGAATGTAAACAGACTTTCAGTAACAGTAAAGAAGTTCATAGCGTACAATAAAAACAAATTGTGCGCAATATTATGCAATAATAACAGTCCTAAAAATGTTACTAAGTATCGGTTAATAAAACAATGTTAATGTTAGCACTTACCAACGTAATGTTGACTTATCTGTACCTAACTCTGCTAAGTCCGTCCGTATGACTGTATGAGTGGTTGTGTTGTGTTAGCGAAGCCCTGGCTGAGATGCAGAGGGCACGAAGAGAGCTTCCGTTTGAAGTAATTTATTTGACCACCACGAGTATCTAAGCTAAGTAATTGATATTATTTAACAAGTTACTTAGAAGATATTCGAAGTGGCCTTTAGAAAGGCCGTTTGTGATTGCGTGACTTTTTTGTACCACACAGAGAACACTCATCACATTATAAATAACTAAACTAGGAGAGCGACTATTAGATTTTAATTTTAACCGAATTCGGACCAATTTCCAACACCAAAAAAAAATTTAAGATGAAGTACCTACTTTAAATAGATAATATCGCACAATTCTATTTCCAAAGTTTGCGCGATACGCGTTATGCGATAAAATCAATTTAAAATATGATAATATGAAATAATTAAATTATTTGTAAACGAAATCTACGCGCCTGTCTTTTTTTAAGTAAGACTGCAAGACATGATCGTAAAAAGTTGGTAAACGTTTGAGTTCAGTCAAAAGCTCTTTTTCTATAGAGATTATTGAAAGATCTGTAAGTCTTTGTTGACCTTGTGTGTTGCGTAAGTATGTGTGAATGCGTTTCAAGCATGAGAACGACCTTTCCGCGGAAGCACTGCTAGCGGGAATAGTTGTGATGAGCTTTGCTAAGCGAAGGACTTGAGGAAACACGTTGTGTAGGTTATTACCATACAAGTTCTGAATGATACTATACGCGTTTTCATCTTTGAATTCAGGCGATTTATAAATACAACGCAACTCATTTTTCAAAGCATCAATATCAAACATGCCTACGTAAGCATTTACAAGATCCGTTAGCACATTTTCCGGCAGGGAAATAGAATATTCCGAATAATTTTCGTGCGAAAGTAATTGGAAAAATTTTAATTCTTTAATATTACTGTAGCGGTGCCGGCACTCGCTTAGAACATTGTCAATAATTTCAATAAATACCCTTTTATAGTGTGTTTTGGGGTCTGAAATATTACGCTTTCGCTTCGGTGGTCCGGCCACCTCTTTTGCATCGGTATAATTGATCTCAAATGTATTTCTATACTTAGTCATAAAAATTTCAAACTCGTGAATCTTTTTTACGCAATAACCGATATCACTGGTTTTTTTTTGCAGGATTTCATACAAAATATCAGACTGCGCAAATATGTCTGAAAATGTTTTTAAAAAGAAATTGAATTCGAATTCTTTCAAATGAAATAGTAGGGATGAGACCTGTTGTAAAGTATCTCCATCCCATTTATCATTTTCATTTTCATACATTTCCTCAAAAAGGGCCATCAAGTGAAATCTTTCACGTAAAATAGTATTAACTAGTCGCGAGTGGAACGACCATCGCGTTTCGGCGACGCGAGGTAACCTTTTCATATCGGCAAACTGATTATAAAATGCTAAACGTTTAGTCCCGCCGTGAAAAAAATTCACAAGTGTTTTAATTATACTGAAAAAGCGTTTTGTTTCAGAAATCCGCTCAAAAGACTTTGACAGTACCAGATTTAAAATATGAGCAGAGCACCAAACATATAATGCTTGCGGACTTTTTTCCTTTACTAAAGCTTGTACACCACGAAGATCAGATGATAAAACTGCCGCACCATCATATGTTTGAGCGATTAATTTTGAAAGGCAATCATATTCCTCTAAAGTTTCAATTATAATTGAGCTCAAGGTTGCCGCAGTCCGGTCTAAGCTAACATCTACATATTTAATGAAACGATCGACCACTTGCGATTTATGTACATATCTTAAAATAAGCACTAATTGCTCCCGGCCGCTAACATCGGGAGTCTCATCCACCATGACTGCGACAAACTCTGATTCTTGGATCTGTTGCTTAATATTATTATTTACTACGGAAGCGACACTTGAGATCAAATCATTTTGTGTACGGTTCGAAAGGCCTGAAAATGCGCTAGTGGACGATTCTAGATGAGTTTCTAATACTCCATCATACTTAGCTATCAAATCTACCAATTCTAAGTAATTGCCTTTATTCACAGATGAATTCGACTCATCGTGACCGCGGAAAGCTAATTCTTGCTTACCTAAAAAGCAAACTATATCAATCAATCTCTGAAATATATTTCTATTCCGTTCTACTTTAGCGTTATGCCGTTCTATGTCAAGTTTCAACTGACCGTTTAAGCTGGTCTCAATTCGACCTCGACCGAAAGTGGCAAGTTTAACAGAAGCCTCCAAATGTTTTTCAGAACGCTCGTGTTTTCTAGCAGAAATTTGAAAGTTTTTTAAATCTACGTAGCCTTTGTCATTCCAAACATTTGGAGAATTCGAAAATAAAATGCACGGAAAACAAAATAATCTATCGGAGTGCACGCAACCGGTTAACCAGCTAAAATTTTCATAATACTTTACGTGAAATTGGCGAGTAAATTTACCCTGACTTTGAGACAATTGCAACTGTGGCTTACACCTACCTTTACTAACTACTTTTATTTTATTTTCAAACGTTAATTTGCCAAATTCGCCGAATATTAACTTCCGCAAACACACTAGGTCGACATCAACACATTGATCACAGTTCAAACTCATATTTACGTATTAAAACTCGAATGAAAACTCCATCAAACACTTTAAACGAAAAATTGAATCGATTAGAGTAGAAAATCGCTCCGAACCGCACTAAATAATAGAACAATAAAATAAATTTGAATTTTTTCACAAGTTATCACAGTGCTCTGTGCCGCAAAAAAACACTTTGTAAACAAAAAACCCCGATATTATGTAACGCCTTTCATTCCAAGTAAATATCATAGCAAAATAGACTTCCTAATTTTGTCGCATTACAAGATGGCTGTCCTGGTGCCTGTGATTGGTCGAATTAAACGCGGCGCAGAGCGCGCGCCTTTATAATGTTGCCGATTCAATTATATTGAACAGCTTAAACAATTTTACATACTGGCAATACGCAAATAGGCTCCGCTTGTTGCTCGTACAGTGAGCTGCTACGTGTTGTCATTGTGTGCGTGATTTTCTTATTTGTGTGCCAACTGAGTAAATCCGTACATAGTTCACGGACACGTTTACACAAGCGCAGTGAGTGAGTTGGTGTGCGTTCTTAGGCGGTGATTGCGGCCGCCTATGCCAGGCGGTGCTAAAGTTTTCTTGCACTGAATAAGCCGGCTCAAAGGCGCAGAGCAAACCGGGCCGCGACTCGCGCGCAAATTTAAATTGCGGCGCTGTTCTAAATTTAAATGTAGAAGTGGATATTTAAAAAAAATATATAAATTATATTAATAGCGTAGGAAATATATGTGTAGGTGCTATTTTGCTAGGGTAGGCAGTGCCTATTTGCCTATATGGAATGCACGCCACTGATTGTGACGAAGATGTGTTATTGCACGAAACCGTGAGAAATTACTTTAATTTGGAAAATACCGGGCAAACCTCAAAGAAAAGAGAAAATAAGGAAGAAAAACGTGCAATTTCTATTTTAAATGAGACTGCGAAGTTACATAATGGCAGATGGGAGGTTGGACTTCCGTGGAAAAGTGAAGAAAAGTTAGTCGAATCTTACTCGACTGCGGAAAGGCGGTTAAAATCTGTTGAGAAGCGATTGCGTAGCAACGAAGAGTATTCCTCGCGTTACCGTGAACGAATAAGACACTTATTTGAAAATGACTACGCTAGAAAAGTAAAACCGGAAGAAAGTGGAAATAGAATTTGGGTTATTCCTCATTTTGGGGTGGATAACCCGAGGAAGAAAAAACTAAGACTTGTTTTTGATTGCGCAAGCATTTCTCATGGAAAGTGCCTTAATGATTATTTACTTCAAGGCCCCGACTTATTAAATTCCCTTTACGGAATAATGTTACGATTCCGAGAGAATTGTATTGGAATAACGGGAGATACTCGTGACATGTTTTTAAGAATCAAAATAAGAGAAGAAGACCAAAATGCTTTGAGATTTTTATGGCGCGAAAATCAAGTACAACCAATAAAACAATATGCGATGACGTCACTTTTGTTTGGCGGAAATTGCAGTCCATTCATTGCACAATTCATAAGAGATAAGAACGCTCAACAATTTACCGAAACGAAGCCTAACGCCGTACGTGCTATTATGCATAGCCATTACGTAGATGATTTCATAGACTCGTTGCCCACGGAAAGCGAAGCGATAAA